>VXAD01003957.1:989-174635 GCA_013399195.1 Dicrurus megarhynchus | reverse complement strand
CATCACAGTGATATTACCAGCCTCTCTCTTTCTGGCCCAGTTTTGGCCAGCAGCATGTCTGTCTTTCAGAGCCATGAGAGATTGGCTCTGCCGGACATGGTGGAAGCTTCCAGGAGTTTCTCACAGGAGCCACCTCTGTGGCCCCCCTGCTACCAAAAACCAGGCCATGCAAAACCAATACAAGGGTTGGTTTCAGTGAGAAACTGCTAAAAGCTTCCGCCATGTCTGACAGAACCAATTCCAGCTGGCTTCAAGACGGATATGCCACTGCCCAAGGCTGAGCCAGTCAATGAAGGTGGTAACACCTCTGAGAAAATATATTTAAGAAGGAGAAAAAAAAAGCTGTTGCACAGAAGTAATTGCAGTCAGAAGAGAGAGGAGTGAGAATATGTGAGAGGAGCAGCCCTTCGGACACCAAAGGCAGTGTAGAAGGAGGGGCAGGGGTTGCTCCAGAGCTGATTCCCCTGCAGCCCATGGTGCAGCCCATGGGGATGCAGAGATCCACCTGCAACTCATGGAAGAGGTGCACACCAGAGCAGATGGATGCTGAGAAAGGACTTTGACCCCGTGGAAAGCCCGTGCTGGAACAGGCTCCTGGGAGTGACTTGTGGACCCATGGAGAGAGGAACCCACCTTGGAGCAGGTTTCCTGGTAAGACTTTTGACACTGTAGGGGATCCATGTTGGACCAACCTGTTCTTGAAGGACTGACCCTGTGGGGGTGACCCACGCTGGAGCAGTTTGTGATGAACTGTAGCCCATAGGTTGGACTCACATTGGAGAAGTTCCCAGAGGACTCTCCAGTGGGAGGGACCCCCATACTGGAACAGAGGAAAGACTCTGCTCCCCTGGGGGAAAGCAGAGGCAAAAAAATCTTGTGTTGAACTGACCATAACCACCCTTCCTCATGTTCCTCTGCTACTGGTGGGCAGGACGTAGAGCTTGGGAAGAAGGGAGAGGTAGACGAGGAAGGAGGTTTTAAGATTCGTTTTAATTCTTGTTATCCTGCTCTGATTTTGATTGGTAATAAAGTCTATTAATATCCCAAGTTGAGTCTGTTTTGCCCACGGTGGTAATCGATGAGTGACCTCTCCCTGTCCTTGTCTCAACTCATGACCCTTTCATTACATTTTGTCTCCACTGCGCAACTGGGGAGAGAAGGGATAGAGTGACTTCTGTGGGGAACCTGACACCCAGCAGGGGTCAACCCACATTTGTCTACTCTCTTCATTTTTCTTAAATTCCTATTCATTTCAACAACAATTCTAAATTTAAAAAAAGGAAAACTTAATAGTTCCTGCTCTTTAGAGATGTCATATCTTTGTTTTTCAGTGCAGAAAAAATTATGATATACTTAGTTTCCTGAGGTTATCACAAAACTTGCAAAGCTTACTTTTAATTCTACTTGAGAGAATTATAAGAGAATTCATACTTGTAATAAAAATGTTATTGTCGAAGTTTTGAATTTATGTGTACATATCTACATAGATACATATGATACAACTCTGCAAAAAGGCATATAAAGGTCTGGAATAGATCGGCTTTCAACAAATTACTTTCCATGTATTTGTGCATAGTGCATTAAGTGCTGTATTTCAGCACTTAGAAGTAAATCAGTTGTTAATAGACAGGATCCACTGGTATTGAAATTGTCAGCAAAAAGTAATAGCTGTGCAATTCAAGGTTATAAAAAATATGTTTAGCTATGGAAAAATGGAATTATCAGTATTCATTTGAAATAATTACTACTAACCAATACAATGCCTCATTAATAAAATGTGCAATTGACCTGGTTAAAGAACACTATCATTAGGAAATTTCATGCAACTTTCAGTGACTCAGCAAAATTACATTTTGGCCATATTCTAAGGAATTAAATAACTAATTTACAAAAGATAGATTGCAATGCTTTTAACTCCTTTCTAATAAATAGGATGTGCATTGCAGATCATCCAATATCAGTGGGAGTTTTTGTATTAAAGAACATTTCAGCCGGATTCCCTCTCCAGTGATTTTCCATGTAAGTTAATCCTCTTTGGTGGTATGCCAAAAGATGTGCAGTATAATCCTTTGAAAATTATGTTTTCCATCTCCTCTCCACAGATAGTAGATTTTTCATTCTTCTGCCTGCTCAGTTGCTTTCCTTTCTGATGTAGAAACATTTGAAGGAGAATGGACGAATTCTTCGTCCTTCCTGAAGCTAGATGGTATTGCCTGATAAACTGATATGTGGAGGTGGTCAAAAGTCAGTTTTGTGTCTCCTGCCCATTTGTCATCTGGGGATTGTTGAACAGCTTTGAATAATGCTACAAGGATACACATATACATATCCAATATGCAATAAAAGAGATGAATAACACAAGTTTACTAACAGTACTTAAGTGTTCATTCTTTCTGTTTCACTGTTCCAAACCAATTCTGCTTCTAAAAAGACCCCTGTGTTCTTCCAAAATAATAAAGTTTTGTAGGCAGTTAAATAATAATGCTTTTAAAGGCAATTAGGATTATTTGACATTTTCTATTACAAACTCTTGTGTTCTGATGATTACAACTAAACAAAATATAAAGCAATCCAGCTGATGTTTTCCATTTCAAATGTCTGAGATTGATTTAAAAAAAAAAAGAATCAGAAAATGTATTCATTCTTTTCAAAACAGGATTAGGAAAAAATGCAATGCTTTTCTCACATCAGTCAATACATAGATCTTATGTACATGATTGAAAATGTTGGATCTTTGTTAATGATATTTGAACTTTGTGAGAAATCTTGTTGAGTGCTAGTGAGAAATCAGTACGTATTCCAGTCTGTGGTGGATGGACACAGGCTTTTGCATGTCTGCAGGGATTACTCTTTTTTTCCCATCTTAGTGGAATGGAATGAAAGGAATTCTAATGAATATGGTCTTTTGTAGCTTAAAAGTCCAGCAGAAAATGAAGGATGTGAGAGTGTAATTGGAGTATGTGTCATTATGGATATGCTCAGGGGGGTGAATTCCTGTATTTACTAATATTGCTGGCAATGTGCAGTTGCAGGCCAGAACCCCCTCATGTGCTGGGCTACATCCAAAGCCCCAGGGGGGCGATTCTGCCCTTCTGCCTCGCTCTGCTGAGACCCCACCTGCAGTGCTGCATCCAGCTCTGAGGTCCCAGCACAGGAAGGACATGGACCTGTTGGAGCCAAGCCAGAGGAGGCCACCAAGGTGATCAGAGGGGTGAAGCACCTCTCCTATGAGGAAAGGCTTAGAGAACTGGGATTGTTCAGTCTAGAGAAGACTTTGGAATGACTTAATTGTGGCCTTCCACTACCTGAAGGGAGCCGACAAGAAAGATGGAGAGAAACTATTTATAAGGGCTTGGAATGACAGAACAAGGGGCGTGGTCTTCAAACTGACAGAGAGTAGGTTTAGATTAGATATTAGGAAAAATTTTTTTACCATGAGGGTGGTGAGGCCCTGGCACAGGTTTCCCAGAGGAGCTGTGCCTGCCCCATCCCTGGAAGTGTTCAAAGCCAGGCTGGATGGAGTTTTGAGCAACCTCATACAGGGGGAGATGTCCCTGTCCACGAAAGTGGGTTTGGAAGTGTACGTATCCCAATCTGTGCTGAACAGACACAGGCATATTTGAGGTCCCTTCCAACTCAGGCCATTCTATGATTCTTGGGAGAATTTTTTTTTTTAATTGTGCTTATTTGTAACCTGAACCTGTAGTAAGGAAGACATGTATTAGATCACGTTTCTTTAAGGAGTATATCCTAACACACACACTTTCCCTACAAGAAAAAATGATCTTTGGTTATTAAGATTTATCAGTCCATTGCTATAGAAAATGCGGTTTCAAAAGTGTACTGAAAAAAAATTTTGGAACTCCTAAATAAGTTTTATTCACAAATGGAACTTTGAACATGTGATTTCATAACAAACTCTCTGGCCACCTCATTTCAGGAGTTTGTTGACTTGTAGTATTTTATAAATATATATGTTTTCATGCCCTGAAAACGTGTCAATTCATTGCACATAGCTTCCTGTGCTCTGACTGCCAGTGTTGCAGTGCCTGAATTACAGGAACATGAGAAATAGAAGTAGTAAACTTCATTTCCTACCACAGTGTGAACATGTCTCGAAATCAGGAAATGGCAGCTCCAGTGCAGTGCTCTATATGAATAACATGAGTCACTGATTTACCCTGTTTGCAACCTTACAAAAAAAATTATGCAACAAAGAGGAGTTTATTTGTTCCAACTCTCCTTAGTAAGCATGGAAAAACACTATTGAATTAAACACTTCTTTCAGTTAATATAGCCATAATTCAGAAAGTTAAACACATGAAAAGAAGCTCTTAAGCAGGCGCAAATGTCACTTTTCATTAGGTAAAAAGTGTCTTTTTTCCAAACATTTTGTACAGAAGCACAGTCTAATAAATTGTTCTTCCCCACTGCTATCACCAGCACTACAAGCATGTGCTGTTAATGTATTTTTTGACAATTATTTTAGGTCCTTTTAGCTAGGACCATAGCTCTGAATCTCAGAAATCCTTTGTATCCCTTTAAATAAAACTTTTCAGTGTCCTAATATTAGGAGTTTTTTCTATAATGTTTCAAATGTTCATAAGAATACAACCTTGACTCTTCTGTTGAAGTGTATGTTTTCTACAGTTCTTCTAAAACAGATGCCTGTACTAGTTTAGCACTATAGGATAGAATATGGTTTTCTTTTTTTTTAATAGAATATAGTATAAAGATCATTTATCTGAGGTAACAAAACATTTTGTAAGTATTCCTTGAGGGAAAGTATTGTACCTAAATGACTATTTTATTTTCACAATACAATAATATTAACAATGCTCAATAAATCATTCAAAGGTTCCTCTCTAAACCAAAAACTATCCTTCTAAAGCTATTAAATACCAGTATTATGGTACCTAGTTTTCAGATTGAATTTCTGCAGTAATCAGTATTTTCTGCCTTGCTTGTCACATTTTTTTCTTTATTGGACTATTAACTTCTAAAGTACAAAATTGTCATTTTGCTGAACTGTCTCCAAACAGCAGAATGTCATTTGTAGTTCAAAAATCTTTTTAGTGGTCTGAGAAGATACATAATATTTTTTTGTGCAATCTAATTTAAAAGAGAATGCATTTTTGTAGGAAACACTGCTAAAGATTGACTAAAACAAAATTGTGATAAAAATTATTAATGACCTGTGGTGGGCTGACCCTGGCTGGACGCCAGGTGCCCACCAAAGCCACTCTATCACTCTTCTCCTCAGCTGGGCAGGGGAGAGAAAATACAACGAAGGCTCATGGATCAAGACTGGGGCAGGAAGAGATCACTCACCAGTTACCATCACGGGCAAAACTGATTCAACTGAGAAATTAATTTATTACAAATCAAATCACAGTAGAATAATGAGAGATAAAACCAAATCTTAAAAAACACTTTCTCCCCATCCCTCCCTTCTTCCTGGGCTTAATTTCACTGCTGATTTTCTCTACATCCTTCCTGCCAGTGACACAGTGAGACAGGGAATGGTGGTTGCAGTCAGTTCATCACACATCTCTGCTGCTTCCTCCTCAGAGGAAGGATTCCTCACACTCTTCCCTTGCTCTAGTGTGGTGTCCCTGCCACAAGAGACAGTTCTCCATGAAGTTTTCCAATGTGAATCCTTCCCACAGGCTGCAGTTCTTCACAGACTGCTCCAGAGTGGGTGCCTCCCATGGTGGGTCCCCCATAGGGTCACAAGTCCTACCAGCAAATCTCCTCCAGTGTGAGCTACTCTCTTCACAGGTCCTGCCAGGACCCTGCTCCAGCGTGAGCTTCCCATGGGGTCACAGGCTCCTTGGGGCATCCACCTACTCCATCGTGGTCACCTCCATGGGCTGCAGGTGGGTCTCTGCTCCCCTCCCCATGGGCTGCACCCTGGGCTGCACGGGAATCTCAGCTCTGCCTTCTGGAGCACCTCCTGCCGCTCCTGCACTGCCCTGTGTGTCTGCACGGCTGTTCCTCTTGTATGTTCTCGCTTACTTCCTCTCTGGCTGCAGTTCTTTTTCCCCATCCTTAAACTACCACCATTGCTGATGGGCTTGGCCTTGGCCAGCAGTGGAGTTGACTGGCATTGGCTCTGTCAGACAGGGGAAAAGTTCCTGGTATCTTCTCACAGAAGCCACCCCTGTAGCCACTCCACTACCAAAACCTGGCTATGCAAACCCAGAACACTACCATAACTCAAATTCAGTGAACTGAATAGGCCATTATGAGTAGTCATTAAAAAACCCTCCACACATAATAGCTAAATATTTAAGTTGCCATACGTGACTTAGAGTCAGCATGTGATTTTTATTGATATTAGCAGAAAATGTAGTCATTATTCTGGGAATCAAAACAAATACAAGCCTCTATCTTGCATTTAGGCAGTATATAATTATTAAACAGGTTTGAATTTGGTGGATTCGGTTTACTAGAGTAAACTTGTTGAATTTTGTCATATGCAGCATGTTGCACCTAAAAATTTCAAATATAATCAGATCTTTTTCCCTTCAGTTTTCTCTTGTTTTGCTTCCAAAATGGAAATATAAGTTTTTTGCTCTTACAGAGCTATTTAGTGGATGAACTATTTGTAACGGAATAATTTTCAATATTTGTGGTTTCTTATGGAAGTTCCTATTTTGACTCACTGCTTTTTTCTTTCCATTTCTACTTTTAGTGTAATTGGTCTCTCATTACATTAGAACTTAGCATTCTCTGAATTTCAGTGCAAATTCCATTAAATTTCTTTGTAACAAAAAACCTATCTATATCTATATAATTAAATTCCCCAAATGATTTTAACGGGTTTCAGACAATTTCCTGCATTCAGAAAGGAACCAGTGCCAATCATATGCAAAGTATTACCCTAAATAAAGAGTTACTGAGTAAGCTTTCAGATGCTGTTGGATAATTGCACACAGCTACCAACAAAACACATATGTGAAATATAATGACTTAAAAAAAAAAGAAAAAAGGAGAAGAAACTCTCTTGCAGGGTTGGGTTTAGATGTTTTTTCCACTTCTGAAAAGAACAGAAGAGATTTCAATTGTAATTGCTAACTTCTGATAATACTGTATTATTATAAGTCAAAACTGTTAATTCAAGCAAAATCATTTATTCAATTATTCCATTCTCTACATGAATAGAATGACCTTCTGTTCCACATAGAAGCTTTAGTTCTCATAGTGTTTTCAAATTATCTGTTTTCTCTGGCTGTAAAAGAAGTACCACTACACTGAGATGTTACTAAGCTCCTTTATAGCCATTATAAAGTCCCTTCAGCACATCTCATTAATAGTGAACATTTACTGAATAATGACCGTTCCTTTTTTATCCACAAAATATAATCAGTTGCACTCATGATGAAGCCAGTGTTGACAGTACAACTATCTAATGGCCAAGAAGGAAGACAAACATCTATTAAAAGCCATAAATTAAACTCATTGATACCAAAGGTTAAGGGAAAAAAAAAGTCCTGATGGACACATCTGGTTATGATGGCTGCATCCATCTCAAATTGGTTTCACAATAACACAATAGCCAAGGGCTAATTTGAGCCATACGCACACCTAACCCCGGTGCTGGTGCAGGTCTGACTCAAGTCATGTTTGGGAGACACTGACAGCTGTAGTCCGGGTGCAGGTAAGACCATGAGCCCGTTTCCTCCCTCCATAAACAGTGGAGAGCCCAGGGCACACTGAGCTATCCTGCATGGGATACGCAGCATGATCTACCCTGGAGCAGGGATACCTCTAAAGGTTGCTGCTCAAGGTTTAAAGATTCCTTATTTAATCAGACACCCAGTAAGCATTTAGTGGCATGGTAAGCTTTGAAGTCTTAAACAAGTGATGCAAAATAGAGTCATTCAGACATAAGCCATTGACCAAGTCCAAGATTAAGTCTGGATCCTGCTGCACCGAAACTCTGAGGAGCTGAGAACACAAGGACATCCTTTCAGAAGCTCATCCCTCAGCTGGAGTGTCCCCCTGACAGTTTCGTCTGACTCTGTCCTGTTAGCAGTAAGTAATCAAGAGTACCTTGCTATCAGAACTTGTTAAACCACCATCAGATTTACAACCAAAAGTCATTGAATCAATGTTTTTTTTTTCAATAAACATGCTGCTATCTGTCTGTTACAGGTGAAGTGCAGCACTCTTTCCACAACACTATTACACCTTAGAAAACCCAGGAGATGTAAAGCTCTATGTTCTGCAGATGACATTGATTCAATCACAAAAAAAAAAAAAAAAAAGAGAGAAATAAAAGAGAAATTAAGCTGTTGAGAGGAGGTGTGCTGTGATTGAAAGGGGGAAGATAAATTTATCTCCCCAAAACCAAAATGAATATTTCTATGTTGTCTGCTAAATTAGGTCTTGCTCTTCACTTATGTGTTATTACATCTTATCAGGGTCAAGTCATGGAAAACTTTTAACCAAAGTTATTTAGCACTGTGTGGTTGACTGACTAACAATAAAAACTTAATGAAAATACTGATTTCCATTGAAAATTCCAATTCTTCTTCAAAAAATTTGAATTTATGCTTTAAAATATGCTGATTTTTTTTCATGGAAGGCAAAAATATTTTCTGACAACGGAAAATATGCTTGAGTTGTGGCAAGGAGAGCAAATAGTTTAGGACAGAAGTGTTTTCAAAGACAGAACCCCCCATTCAGTAGAAACTGGATAAGTAAGGTGTAAATACAGCATTATAGATATATATATCCCACTAATGAAAAGCTCACAATTTTTCAAAATAGATTCATTAGATTTTCCTTCAATTTTCCCAAATGACCCTCTGTGCTTATAGCAAATCTAGCAAATTTGCAGTTGTCTTGGTTTGAAAGACAGGTGTCTGCTAAGGAAGGCAGGAGCCTCCGTTGAAACGAGAAAGAATAAAAATGCAACCCCCTTCCCTCCGAATTATTATAATTTTGAAATTAGGGGCTTTCAGGCAAAGATATGAGGAATAGGAATAACAGTTCTTTACTACTATATATATATATATGTATAACAAGTCACACANGTCTCTCCTTCTCCGTCCGAACGCCGAGGGCAACTAACTCACAAGCCCAGGTGAAAAAAGAGTAGCCAGTTGGACCCCTCCCCACTGTGGCCAGGTCTTTTGTCTCTCTTAAACACCCAGCAATTTGTTGTCCTGGCAACATATATGGGGAAAATTCCTCAAGAAACAAAGGGAAACAGGAGGGGAACCCCTAAAACCCCAACAGCAGTTCAAAAAAAAAGTTAGAAATTTCTGCTGACCTGTTCACATACTCCATGATGCTTCCTACATAAATGCTGTACACAAAGTAATTATACATAACAAGGAATACACCTTTCCACTCCCTGAGAAGCAGACATTGGGAATCAAAGGGTTTGTTTTTTTTTAACGAGATCATGGCTATGCATTATATTGCAGTGCTTTAAGTGCAGAGTGTTTTTATATTGGTGAAAATAGGTGTACACAGTGTTACATGTGGATGTGATTAGTGTGAACTTTTAGCACACCCAGAGCTGTTTGGTTGGCTCATGAAGTAGATAGTGCACTTAGCCTGATGTCAGAGCTCTCAGAAAATATGCTACATTAATTTAAGCAGCCTGATGTCTGTAGTACTTCTTTGCATAGGCAAAGATACATAATATTCAAAGATAGACATGACAGGGAGTAGCTTAAAAGGTAGGGAGATAATACGCTAAATGTACAATATTGAGCCATAACTATGGCAAGAAAGGACAAAGAAGGGTATATACCCTGCAGAAGAAAAAAATGGAAAAACTGATTGGTTAAAATACTTCAGATGAAATAATTTTCAGAGACTTGAATGCTGGCAGACCTCCCAGGTTATGCCTAGGACTAGTCCATGAGTAGAATGAACTGGACTAGTATATGAGTAGAATGAACTGCCTGTCAACACAAAAACAGTTTCTTGGTGCCAAACCTGGTCTGCAACTCCCTGTCAAGCAGGCTACACATAAACCTTGCTGTTGGATGGTCTTACCAAGTGGACAGCCCTGGGATGATGCTATGGGGGTAACACAGGAAAAGGTGGAAGTTAAAACTGGTCATGGGTTGTCGAGTCTCCAGAAGATCAGAAGCTAATCAAAGCAATTTAAATGTTCTCTAAAGCAGTAAATCGTAGCACTGGTATGAAAGGCACGCATAGCAATTTATTCTATTTACTCACAATCCTGGGAAATTAAATTTTCCTCCTCATCTAAATATTTTAACCCCAAGTCACTGTAGATACCATGTATGGATACCCTTAATATTATTTACTTGAGAAATCACCCAAATTAAGGATAAATAAAAATAGAATAAGATGCTCTGGTGATGTAATTGGACATTACTCATTTGATATCAGTGTAGTAATCACAATTTATGACAAATTAAGGTCTGTCTAGGACTATTACACGTGGAGCCACTGGGATAAGTATAACACAAACTGTTCTCTTTTTTTTCTTTGCTGTTGGTCCACACAGCTAAGCACCCATTGAAAGTGAATCACTTCACTGAAAAACACCATATGATTAGTAAACAAATGCCAGCGGCCAGAAAGTACTTTTCTACTTCTGTCAGCTTCCAAGTATCTTTGTCTTTGATTGGTGCTGAGGAAAAACTGACTTGAATGCTAAGCAAATGGAAAGTGCCACAGTGCCACCATATCTAAATACTCTTGACCTTTTCCCTGTATTAGTACGATGATGTAGAGGAGAACTTCAAACCCAATTAAATAATTTTTTTTAAAAATAAAATGAAGTGTTTAGATTTTGGGGGTGTTTTTGGCCTATCCTAATCTCTTTAGAAATTTTGAGTTGTAGATAAGAAATGCTTTACTTTCTTTCTTTCAATAAATTTATCTGTGTAAGATTTCGTAATTCATATTCAAAATTGCTTCTTAAGAAGAGAGACTTAGAATCATAGAATCATAGAGGTTGGAAAAGATCTCCAAGACTATCAATTCCAACTGCTAATCAGCACTACCATGTTCACCATGCACGTGGAAGTTCATTGTCTAGTTTTTCAGCAAAGAAGCTCCAACAAATAAACACAGAGATTTGGAACATCCTGTAATAGAAATGCTCTAAGATTCTCATCAGCTTCCATAGTCTTCTGTGAGAATGAAAATCGGTAACAACTGAATGACCAATACTGGGTTTTTTGCTATGTGTGGGCTTTTTGTGGGTTTCTTTTTTTACTTTTTCTGTAGCCAGACTATCAGAGTTAACTTTGAAGCTGTACATCACAGCTCTATATAACACGTTGTAGAGGAAGCATGATGCTCATGTTGGATACAGAAAATGGAGGGCTTAAAATGGATTCAGCCACCTAAATTCATAGACTTCCATTTACAAGTTTTCCCTGGGCAGTGATTTCTGTTCCAGGGCAAGACTGATTTGAAGTACTTCCATTCTTCTTAAACGTTCATTGTTGTCTAGGCACTGCACATCCCACTGCACAAGGACAACAGAGCTATTTGTATAGCTGGGCTATGAATCTGATTAGAGACAAATGGAAGCTTTACAAGAAAGAAAGGAACAACAACAAAAAAGTCTTTTAATTTTCTTCAGATCATTTCTCAGATGCCGTTGGCAGTGTGTGACAGATTGTGTGAAGAAAGAGCAAGACGAAGGGATGGGAATGAGCAGTGAAGCTGCTATGAAGGTAATGTTCCAAAACTAGTGTTGTTGCACAGCATTTCATGTTATTAAATGTGCCTTCAGTTACCAGCCTTAGGGTTCCTAAGGAGTCTTAGTTAAATGTGTAACCACACATACCTGACTCCTGAAAAGGCTAAGGTGTCCAACATATATCTTTCAGCCAAATTATCCAATAATCACAAAATCACAGAATTGTTTAGGTTGGAAATGACCTCCAAGGTCATCAAGTCCAACCTCTGACTGATCACCACCTTGTTAAGCAGACCAGAGCACTGAGTGCCATGTGAAGTACCTTCTCAAAGACTTCCGGGGATGATGATTCCACCACCTCCCTGGGCAGTCCATTCTAATGTCTGACACTTCTTTCCATGAAGAAATTATTCCTGAAATAATATTCAAGTTTTCATGCCTTTTCTTGCCCTCTCTTTAGTAAGGCATGCAATGGAATGACTATTAAAAAAAGGATGATCCCAAAATACAGTGTAAATAGTTGTTTTCACTTAGAAGCACTTTGTAAGGAAAAATCCAACCACCTGAATGAACTTGTGGCAAGAATAATGAAATATTA
The DNA here is from genome assembly GCA_013399195.1 of Dicrurus megarhynchus. Taxonomy (NCBI): domain Eukaryota; kingdom Metazoa; phylum Chordata; class Aves; order Passeriformes; family Dicruridae; genus Dicrurus; species Dicrurus megarhynchus. The sequence goes on along the minus strand of VXAD01003957.1, from coordinate 162,387 downwards.
TTTTCTGAAATAAACTTCAGTATATGCTATTTTATTTATAAAGAATGCTAAAGATGAAAGTGTAAAGAGTTTTTTAATCTCTAGTGCACATTTGGATGTCACCCATAGACAAACTAATCCAATAGTAGAGAGTTGGCTGCAACTATTAAGCATGCCTTGATGGCGTAATTATAAGGGAGGATAAATAATTAGCCATCAAGGAAAGGAAAAATGAACTTTGCTTTATTTTGTAACCTGAAATACATACTTCTATCAGCTATGGACAAAATTTTCATTTGACCTGATTACTTATTAGTGTAGCACCTTTTTCTTCCCCAGGTTTTTTTTTTTTTTAATGTAATATTCAGTGAAGTCCAGAACTAAAACCAGCGAGCACAGAAAAAAAGCATCTTTCAAATATTTAGATCTGTTTTATGACTGAAGAGACTATCCCTTTTAAAAATTAAAACATGAACACTAAACATAAAGCAGGATGAGAAATGTGATGGAATAAAAACTCAAGAAATTTAGTTCTGTGCACAAGGCACAGAGGTGTACTTGCTGAGAAAGACTCACATATGAAAGTATATGCATGAGCAGGTTTCCATTTGTTGCTGAGTGCCATTGAGAAATTTATTTTACTATCTTTAAATGTATATCTCTGTGTTAGAGACTTGGAAATTTAAAAGACATGTCAATTCAATGCAGGAGGAGAGATTGGATTGAATTTATTTAATGAGAAGGTAAAGATGTAAATAGGATAACACAGAAGTTCTTGGTTTGAATAAAGACCAGAATTCAGGCAAAGGATGAGTCAGGGTAAAAGCTGAAGCTAGATGAACACTTGAAGTCCCCTTTTGAAACATGTATAGAATTAATCTAATGAGTTTTCTGGAATGTATTAACTGGGAAGCCCATGTTACAAACCGGTAAAACTTAAAACTGATTTGTTTAGAAAGGTAACGATTGAGTGGAAATGAAATTTATTCAAAGTACTAAAACTGGTTACTGTGTGGGTAGGAATGTGATACAGGGCAAAGCTGATTATTGATGGAAGAGTGAAAATATAGCAAACAGTAGTCTTGGTAGGAACATCTTTTCTGGTACAAGTTGTAGTAAAGCCAATTGTAAAGGAATAAATTTCAGACCTCATTTCTAAGAATTTTGGGGACAAATCAGCTAACTCAAAGGTTATATTCTGATTTTCTCCCTCTTCCTACCATGACATAGTACAAATACAGTGAGAAAACTCAAGTCCTTCACAAAGATCATCATACATAAATTAGTAAAAACAGTAGAGCAAAGGCATTGTTGTTGCAAGAGAGAAAAAGAGATTCAGCCAATGAATTATTAAGATTCATCACAATTCAAATCACAATTTCAAATACTTTTATAAAAGCTATAATTATTTAGTTAAAAATTTACTCCTTTTAGCTACTCACTGACAGAGTCTGGTAATCATCTCCTAACAAATGCATGCATTAAGACCAAAATGGCTCTTATAGTTCATTAGAACAGTCTCTCTTACTCAATATTTCTCCTGTTTCACAGAATAGCAGCAGGGGGGTTGTTGCTTCGTTAAAGGATACCATGTTTTATTCTATAAATCAGTCCTTAAGGCTGGTACAGTTTTAATGGGTCAGTTTGTTAAATATTACAAAGTTTGGAATATTAAGTCTCTCTCAGGAGACAAAAGTTCTTTTTCTGTAGTCTTTCACAATTCTAGTTACTTTAGCAGACAGTTCATATTTCCAGTTCCTCCATCTGGAAGAAGAAACACTTTGGATTCTTTTTTTTCCACCATTTTTTCTTCTAATAGGTAATGTTACAGAGTTACTTTCAGTTTTTATAGACTGTCCATTAGGATTAGTCCTGAAGATCGAATTGGAATCATTAGCATTATCACATATTAGCTGTTTTAACTAGCAAAGTATTAGCAGTTTTGCACTTTCTTACACAGTTTTTTCTCTTTCCATAGATTTTCTCTTTCCATTTGCATCATCTTATTGCTAACACAGCACTTAGATTTCTACTGGTGACCAAGTATGTACAACTGAGGTAGATGACTGTGGTTCAGTTTCAGCTTTTTAATTTTTTTTTATTTGGATTAATATCACATTTATTTTCTTATTACTGGAATGCAAAATTATGTTTCATTAAGTTCAAAGAAACATCAAGACAGGTGGCTAAGCAAAATATTTCCTAAAGTTTATTTCAAGCATAATTAATAATATATTTCTTAAAATTATAAACTCTTGTGTTCATGAGAAATCATGTGTCATCCGAGATGCTTTTTAGAAAAAAATTATTTACATCATTAGAGAGCTGCTGTTTTAGACCAGCTTGGGATCTCAAGAGTATCCACTAAAATGCAGAATTCTTAGACAACCATCAAGAACTCAGCACTCACCAGAATGATTAGCCTGTGTCATGGGTAGTAGAAGTAAAAATAGCATCTGGGAATTGATGAAGTGTCCAATTCTTTTTCCTGCCTTTTTAAACACTTTTTGTTTCCTGCAAAGCTCTATCACATGCAGTGGTGTTCCAGGACTGATACGATCACTGTGTCTTGTGAGTGCCAACAATGCACAGCATGTGCTTGTGTCCAACATTTCAGTTTAAAAGGGTGGATTCAACCTGAATGTTTATTACATGAGTGATAATGGCCTAATGTTCAACAATCAGGAGGTGTTCACATTGTAGAAAGGTATTCATGATCTAAATCTAGGCTGGGATTTTCTACATTGTCTTGTGCAGTGACTGCCTCATACTGGCAAGAAAAAGCATCTTCTGTCTTTCAGTTGTCCTATGTGTGAAGTTTTTACATTAAACCAGAAAATATTATATTTTACTTCTGACTAGAATCCACTAATTGGCCTAGGGCAGCAAGGAACAGCACCATTCTTTCACTAGTCATTTTCGCTTCTTGTGTTCTCAGCCACAATTCGAAAGCTAAAACCAGCACCACTCCTTCCCTCACAGAAAATCTGCTTAGAAGATCAGGGAACTCTAATATATTTCTCCAAGCAGGAGTTGAATTCCAGCTGTCTACATGGACCTACATGGGGAATTCTACATTTAATTTCCCTCTTACCTTGAGAATTAAAAGACCAGACAGGCTCTGGATAATTACAGATAGCAATACATGTAAAACCTGTAAGGCAAAGAAAGTAACAGCAGGATATATTTAGATCCATATAATTGGTGAGATTGTAGAGGTTAGTGTTCTTCTGGCATAGGTTTCTGGAATGCTGTAACTTGCACAGAAAGAATGCTAATTTGCACAGAAAGAGACTGAAGCAAAAAAAACAAATAAAAAAATACATTGGACAAAAAAAGAAAATACTTTACATTGAAGATTTATATATCAAAGAAGATTTGTATTTGTGTGTTTGGCTACTATGCTGGAGGTATATAGGTTTTTTTTTTAGCAATTATTATGATTGTGTTTGTTCTATACGTAAGACAGTAAAGTCCTTTCTTGCCCATAAGGTCCCCCTTTTTAATATGGTCTTTTGTAATACATTGGAAAAATATCCAGCATCTGATAACATCCACAGTAATTACAGCATTGTCTTGAAGGCTTTTCCCAACTCCTTTCACAGCTCACATTTCCACTGAAGGTAAATTCAGCTCCGTGAAACTAATCAATACCAGGAAGATTTATGGTATTACTGTAGATCATAACTGAGAACAACTTAACGCCATTTATTGTAATTCAGAATATACATACCACTTAGGATAAAAAAAGCTAAAGCTCCTCACACTTCAGTAAAAGATAAACATATTTTTTAAGATGTAACACCCAATATAACACCAATATCCATTTCAGTATCATAAGAAGAATTGGTAAGTTCATTTACTAGTGTATATTGATCTATTCTGCTGACAAATTAGTTTTTGAAAATTCTAGGAAGCACATGAGAAGAAAGTGCTTCAACTAATCTATTTTCTTAGACCACACAAAGAACCTGTTATGAGTTCCTCAGCATTTTTTCCTTGTATTAAATTACCTTAATTCTCATTTTGTACGTTGCATGGGCAATTCTCATTTTATGCTTAACATAGGCACAAGTCAGAGAAAGCAAAACCCAATAAACCTGACAGATCTTCCTGTACTTTAAGGTTTAAGTTTATGTTAGATGCAGAGAGAGAGAGAGAACTGAAGCTGTTAGCTTTAATGTGTTCTCCAAATTGGAAAACAGCAAAAAATGAAGGGGTAGCTATGAAATTTATATTACAGTTGAGCATATTCCTCATAACTCCATATAGACCTGAAAAAATGCTTAGAAAGGAGAAAAACAATCACAAGAATTGTAAGAAGGTTTGTGGGTCTGGTTTTGTTTTGAGGATATTTTGTTCATTTGCTCTTTTTGTTGGGTTTTTCCCCTATGGAAAGAGAACTTGGCAAAGACCAGATTGAGTAGTCCTGCCCCCTGATATCCCAGATCATCACTTCATGTAGTAACATTCTGAAATCTGCAGTTTAAAGTAGCTAAGGATTTGCTCCAATCCCGTGTCACTTTTCACCTGCACTTCTTTGAAGCACCTAGTAAAGTTACAATGCCCCAGTCCTCAAAAGCAAAGACGTATGGCAGGGTATCAACACTCTGCATGTGCTGACAGCATCCGTCATGAAATGACAGCATGAAAAGTCAAGCCTAAGCTCTCTTCAGAACTGGCAAATGAATCAAGCTGTTTGTCAGGACCGGACATGAAACAAAGCAGTGATTTTCTTGGGGAGGGAAAGAGAAGGATTGCAAAAATGCCAAGGTGGATGGCACCAGGATGAGCAAAATGGTTGGCTTCATTTACCAGGAGATAAGGACAATGACAGATCTAAGGAGGCCCTAAGGTGGGTGTAAGTGAGGACTGATGTCCTGAGCTATCTGAAGCAGATCCAGAGGGCTAAAAGGACACTTTTTTTGTACAGACCTCAGACTTCTGAATACAAGTTTTTCCTCCTTGGTCCCTGGAGAACACATATTTTGAAACGGCTGATAAAGATTACGGGCCTTTGAAACTCAATGTTCTAAATACTTTACCACATTAACTACCAAAACTATGTCAAAAGTATCAAACTGTGGGGAAGCAGACTTTCCCATGTCAGTAAGGAGACAGATTATATTCTTGTTCATTTAACAGATTTGTAAGAGTGTCTCTTCCAGGCTAATCAAGCTGAAGAACATAAGCTACCCAGCAGCCCATGAGTACTCAGTACCTTTGAGCGAAGCACACTATGTCTGTACCTGCTGAGGCATCAGGTGCAGTGGAAAGGAGAGTGTAGCTTTTCTATGTGACTGTCTCTCCACACCACCTGTGAGAGACAGGGAAAAGAGGACTCCAACTGTGAAGCTGCTGCATAAATTCTCTCATGGATTTCAACCCTGAATGTGTCAAAAGCCAAAGTATACCCATTATTTTTTTTTGCCTCGTCTTTTATGAGATGTAACCCATTTCCCTCCATTGCGTTAATCCTTCAGTCTGACACATGAACTATGTCTTGCATATCTTCATTTTACTCGGTTTAAAATGGAAAAATGCTCATTAAAACAAAGGTCCCTAATGCATTTCCAAGCATTTTGAATCTACCTTTGACTCCTAGAGGAAAAATATTCTTAGCATTGTCAAGGCTGAGTGGATGGTGTTGGTGACTTGGGAAGCCATTGTACCTGCTGGCCAGTTCTACTCTTACATTATAGAGACCCCACGGCTACCTCTCATAAGGTAATTTTTTGATCTTTTCTGCTATTCTTAGCAGGCTCTATTACTTTAAAAAATGAATAAAATATATTAAGGGGTTCATTGTTTCTACTGTACAGTACATGGGTTTGAATAATTGGATTTTTAAGACAGATCCAAAATTTTAGATGTACACATTCATTATCTTATGAATACATAAGGAAATAAATTTGCAAGTGAAATTTAATGGTGTACTTGGTATCTTTTGTATTTTACTTAAAGTTTGCCATATTTACTCACAGAAAAATTATTTCCAGAATAACTGTACTTTCTTGCATTATAAATCTGTGACAACTGATGAATGAAGTTCCTCATTTGGCATGCTGCTGTCTGATGGTGGCAATTCATCCATTCCACAGAAGTCACTAAACATAGTATTGAACCTGACGCAAAAGCATTTTGATTATTGACAAGTGGCACTTGTGACATAACCTCCACTATTCTCTGGATTTGTCCCTTATTTCTATGGAAAATTCATATGTTTACGTAGACATATTTTTTGGGGGACATGGACAGTGGAATCCTCAGCAGGTTTTCTGATGACACCAAGCTGTGTGGTGGGGTCAATACGCTGGAGGGAAGGGATGGATCCAGGGGAACCTGGACAGGTTGGGGAGGTGAGTCTGTGTAAACCTCATGAAGTTCAACAAGGCCAAGTGGAAGGTTCTGCACCTGGGTGAGGGCAATCCCAAGCACAAATACAGGGTGGGTAGAAAATGAACTGGGATCAGCCCTGAGGAGAAATACTTGGGTGTGTTGGCAGACAGGAGGCTGAACATGAGCTGGCAATATGCGCTCACAGCCCAGAAAGACAATCCTGTCCTTGGCTGCATCCAAAGGACTGTGAACAGGAGGCCAAGGGACAGGGTTCTGCCCCTCTACTCAACTCTCATGAGACTCCACCTGGGGTGCTGTGTTCATCTCTGGGGCCCCCAACAAAAAGAGGACTTGGACCTGTTGGCATGAGTCAAGAGGAAGCCATAAAAGTCATCAGAGTATCTCTCCATGAAGGCAAGCTGAAAGAGTTGGGGCTGTTCAGCCTGGAGAAGAGAAGGCTCTGGGGAGATCTTACAGCCCTTTCCAGTACCTAAAGGAGACCTAAAGAAGAGATGGAGAGTGACTTTTTACAAGGGCATATAGTGATAAGACAAGGGGGAATGGATTCAAATTAAAAGAATGCTGGTCTAGATTGGATATTAGGAAGAAATTCTTCCCTGTGAGGGTCGTGGGGTACTGGAACAGGTTTCCCAGAGAAGATTTTAATGACCCATCCCCTGCAGGTGCTCAAGACCAACTTGGAGCAGTCTGGCGAGTGGAAGGTGTCCCTGTTTGTGGAAGAGGGGGTGGGACTAGATGATGTTGCTTTCAATGTGAATCATTCTATGATTACATTGAATTTTTTTGTGTCTCCCAGACCATGTTTGCTGCAGAAAGTATTTTCTTCTGTGTCTCAGAGCTTGAAGACTTACATTAATTTTTATGCACTGAAGCCATCCATTAAGAATCTCATCCTACAAGGTTAAAAGTCAGGCTTTTAAAGATTATATAGTGATAAAACAGAAATTTCTCATTTACCAGACACCTAGAGGTGAAGAAATGCATTTGAAAAATAGGAGGGGCAACTGCTGAATAAGACAGATTTGAATAAAAAAAACAATGAGATTAAATACAGTGGTATACTTCTGAAATGAGAAATATCAAACCTATGGTATAGAACCAGATTTATGGTGTATTTAGAAAGAAAAAAATATTTTCCATCTTTCCATATTTGTATGCCATGATCAGTTTTACAGTAGGTGAGAAATAGAAGAATACAATGCATATTTTATAAAGCATAGAAAACAAATTACTTTATTTCTCCAAAAGAATTTCAGAGACTTCTAATTTATTATTTCTATAAATTAAAGCAGTATTCTGACTAGCTCTACTCTTACAAACATTTCAAATATCATGGTGGGATGAGCATTGGTCTTTCCTGAATGATCTTTGTTCATTTGCTCCTGAATGATCTCTATGCTCATTTGAACAGAATATATTTTCTAGCATTTTTTCCCTGAAAACTAAAAAATACCTTTTTTAAAATTAACAATATGTAGGTTATGGGAGGAACTGTGTTGCTCACAAATTTGAATACTTGTTCCTCTTCTCCCTTTGCCCTACCTAAAAACACTCGATTAAAAATGATAAATCTTCTGTCTCTTCAAAGTAATACCTCTGAAGAGAGAAAGAAATCCAACCAAATTCATTTATTAAAGCTACCCTATGTGGTTTTGGTGTTAACCACACTCCATGCAGACACCTCTGCAACATATCAGCATTTGGCCCTGTGGAGTCTACAAACTCTTTTTACCTTCCTTTTTGAATTTACTATATGGAACTTAATTTCTTGTAAACCTCTATGTCGGTTTATTTTATGTACTTACAAGGTAGTATTTTTATTATTCTTAAACTCTGCTTTTGATATTTATAGCATTATGTAGCTGGATGTCGTCGTACTAGTTCATCTGTTGTTTTAGCAGAAAAATTACACCACCAATAATTGCATGCAGTAATTACCTGTTGCAGTATTTGTAGCGTATTGTAACATATTCTTTTCGTTGTTTTTTCACTTGCAATTCAATGGATTTTTGGGATTCTTCTTACTTCTACAATACAGACTGTTTTTTTTCTGCCTTTTGCAGTGATTCCTAGCATGCCATTGTCCTCTTCTATTGTTTTTTTCTACTATGATTATTATATATTTTAGGCATCTTCCTCCCCCCCACCCCCACCCCCAGTGTTCCAGATATGTCTGGAAAGCTTCAGTATTACTGTACAAATACTGTAAATGTAAGAAAGAGTCCACCCATTCTGGTATAAAAATGAGGGGTTTTTTCTCTTGATGCCAGAATGTTACTTTTTCAGGAATACCTTTACTCATAACAACAGTTTACAGAAACTAAACAGAAAAGAAAATAAAAACCACACTTTTTTTCCAAAATAAAAATGTTTTCAGTGCAGCTGAACCATTTGTATATTTCCAAATATTTACTTAGCTCAAGCTGATGGATGCCAAACCAAAATATCCATGTCTATAACTTACTGAAAATCCACTTGTCAGCTAAGCCATGGTGAGTGACTCTGCATGCATTCTTACCTTATTTCTATAATTAAGTATTTTAGTTTAATCCATCTCACCCACAGGTTTAAACTAATTCCTGCAACTCCTGACTCACAGGAGTTTAATTGTTTCAATCAGTGTTCTGCCTCCCTCAAATATAAAGAGGTAAGGCTGGATTCCAGTCAGTTCTCACCATAACACTTGGACTTGACAAACAAGAGAAGAAATTGAGCAGTGAAATAGAGGGCTCAGCTTTCTGCAGTGCCAGTGAGGTCTGGCTGGGGAGAAGGAGCAGATTCTTTAAATGCAACAGAAATTAAGCTTTCACTGCTATGAATTAATCTCTCTAATGAGGAAAACATCCAAGCACCTACTGAAGGTGAATAAAGAAAAGGCAAGAGAAAGCATGTTCCAGAAAGAGTGCATTACATAGTTCAAGAAGTGAGACACTGAGATCTGAATACCTCAGAAGCTCCTGAGCTAGAGCTTAAAAAATAGGTGGGCAAAAGATCCTGAACAGCCTAGAAATAATCAGATCAAAAGATGTTTTTCTTATATGAGAAAAACTGAGTTCTAAAACTAGAGTCTGACTTTCAGTTTTGAAAGGGTAAAAAGAAAAATAAGCTGCACCCAACTGGAGAACCAGTTTGTGATTTCAAACTATGAAGGTCCTTGAATTTAGGATAAAGGTAAAAGTAATGGATGCATAATCCAAGTGCATACAGAAGTGTCCTTCTAAAAACCAACCTATATTATATGGCTTCTGTTTTTCTTTATTTTCTAAATTACTTGTCCAGTCTCCAGCCGATGAAAAGGACTGTTTGAATTAATACTGGTTTTGTCTTGTAGTTCCTTGAATGCTGTATTTTGAAAGGAAAACAGGGTTGATCACTAGTGTACATGCTACACACATACAGTGTGCATGTGTGTGTACATGCACACATGCACACTGTTACTTTGCTCCTTTTTGTCAGCAGTGATATGATAGATAAATTTTTTGTTATACAATGGTTAAAAAACCCATACTCTTGAAGGTCAACCTATGGCATGATTCCTAAGCTTAGTAATTATGGAATAATCTTCTCAAGATCCTAAATATCCGTAATACTGTATGGAGGCTTTCTCATTTCTAGGCTGGTTTACTAAGAGCGAAGGTTGCTAGAAATAGCATATCTCATGTGAACTTTACCATGGCAGTTTGTAGAGCAAATTGAAAAGCTCTTAAAATCATTCTTAGTATGCTTTTATTCATACTGTATGTTTAAAGTAATGTTTCCCATTTTAGCCTATTAGACATGAAATTGAATTTTGGGTGAGAGTGCAAGTGTTATTTTCACTAATATTATTTCCCCATTGGTAACAATTTGTAGTTTTTGAAGAGCAAATAATTTTAAAATGTAGAATCTTTGTAAAGAAATACTAATCTTTGTGAAGGAACCTTATTATCATCTCCTTCATATTTCTTGATTATATTGGCTGGTGAGTACACCTATGGTTAAAAAAGTTTCTTTTAAATCTACCCTCCCCCCTACCTTGTAAAAAATTGTGTAAGGACATGAGCATGCGTAAATCAGAGTTCTTTGAAATACAGTGTGGCAGGTTCATTGCCAAATCAGATTCCTTGTTACCTACTAAAACAGTAATTCCACAGATAGCAGGTATGGTTTTCTTTCCTCTTAGGACATGGCTATGAATATTTGCACATATGACATTAAAAGCCTTATTTTACAAAAATAAGACATAAGATTTTCTGGCAAAATTATCCTTATCTCATTCTAGATACAGACTAGAGTGAGGCAAGGATAATGTCATGAGAATTTCTTGTTCCTCAGGAAGCCTCCAGTTCACAAATAACCCAGCCTTTCTGTCTCCAGTGAAGCATCACATCCATCATTATCCAAAGCACGGCAGGCGAAACATCTCCCAAGTGTGAACCAGCTGCAGCTCATTTTTTTACTCAGTCCTTAAGTACCCTACTTGCAAGGTATAACCAAAACAACTATTTCACATTTGTGAATATTCAATTCCTGTACATGTTGGAAGCTGTTAATTCTGGTTCAATTCCACTGAACCTAAAGCAACAGATTCACAGATTGCTTTTTATTCTTTTTTTTCTGAAGCGCAGCCCTGCTTCCAAGGTTTCCACTGCCACAGACAACTGGAGCTGTCACTCCATCCAAAACCCCCAAGAAGGGAGATCCTACATGCCTAAGCAGGGAAAATGGGGGAAATGCAAAAAGGCTCAGAAATAGTAATTTCTTATCTGACCTTAGCAGGTGGTTTTTCCTCTTCTTTGCACTACTCGATCTCAAACATGGAAATTATGGCAAAAAGGAAACTGAGGGGAAAGGAAGTCTCATGCCCTCTTATCCTGCCTTTGAGTCAGTTGTTAATCATAGGGTAATGCAGTTTTCTGTACTTGTTGAGTCATTTATATGCCTCATTGGTTGGCATGTAGACACAAGACACTGATGAGTACAGTGATTTTTTTTTACCCAAGCACACGGAGAATAGCTCTATTCTGTACAAATAACCACATTGATATGCAAATTGAGATATTTGCTATTCATAAATACTTTTTCTCATTTCAACCGTTTCAGGAAATTGACAAGCATAAACAGGACCGTATGGTTTTGGCACATCAAATACAAAAGAAATGAAGTAATAATGAATAAATGGACAAACTGTATTTGTAAGTAGGGTTGTTTCAAGCCCTTATGTACAGTATTTGCATTCATTGGAATAATTTGGATCAGAAAGAGGAAAGTGAATGAAAAACTATTTCTTCAAAAGGGTTTAGCTAGCTCTAGTTTACAGAAAAGATTTGAGTTAATATTTGATAAAACTTTGATCCCATTTACTGAAAAGGATTTCATATCACTTATGTTTGACTGCTTGAGCTGTAAGAATTTCAGCTCCCTCTGAGTTGCCTTACAATTTCTCTCCTAATTTGATTATTTATGATTATCCTTAAAAACAGTTAATACCTTAAGGTCAGGACTGTAGCATACACCTGTGAAAACAATTTGCAATCTATACATCTGTTGAACTGTCTATACAATTAGTTTCTTTTCTTTATTTAGCACAGTTTGCAAAAAATCTTCACCACTATTTATTTAATTCAAATTGAATGATCTGTACAAACTAATAATTTTCAGATATATACAAAACATAATTATAAATAATTCTTTAAAATACCATTCTTTTTTGACCTTTCTTTCATAATTTTAAAAATTTCATACTTTTTCCATTCTAATTTGCAATAATAAATATTTCGAATACCCACTTTAGTTAGTATCAATGTCAGTGAGCTGGTTAAAAACAACTGTTCAAAGATAAATTTCTTTATGGTTTACCATGTAGTTCTATACACTTTATAACTTTTCACAAATTGATCATTAAGAGGTGCTTTTTTTTAATGTTGAAATAATTTTCATGCAATAGGTGAGAATATCTTCCTGGGCTATCATCTGAGTCTTTGTGCTCTGTGGCTTTTTTATGGCACTCTGTGAATAAATACACTAACACAGATCAGATAACCTTTCTGTGGGGATTGTCTATTATGTCCCTAGTAAAATCTGACATTACAAGGGTCACTGAAGTTCCTGATGTTATTTAAAATCAATGAAAAATATGGTAGAAAGCCTAGAGCACATTCCTAGTGCATGGAGGTCAAGCGTATTGGGTTTGCAAAGAAGAGATTCAAGACTGATTTAAGGGAAGCCTATTTCCTCCTGAAGGGAGTCACAGAGTTGATGAAATCAAATGTTTCTTCAAAGTGACATCCCATAAAACAAGGGGAAACGGCCACTAATTCAACTGGGAGGGGTGCAGATGGGATTGGGCGAAGCTTCTCCAACCTACATTTCTATGATTATGACTTCCAGGACTACCAATGGGAGATGGCCAGACTGCAACAGAAACTTTGGCTAAACCTTCTAATGGACCATGTTTCACTGAAGCTTTTGTATTTCAAGATGCTGGAGGACACAGACATGAGATCTAGAGGCATTATACTCAGGAAGAATTCCTTGCATCATGCAAATATGTGTCTGTAGAACCATGATGAGACTTTTCCTTAATGGACAGCAAGACCAAAATTGTGTCCAGTGGCTCAGAGAATAAGAGTCAGATACAAATTCAATTAACATATTTTAAATGCACTCATTTATGCAGAATAATTGTAATTTATAAATTAAAATATTTAAATGGATAAAGTTATGCCATTTCAGTAATATTTCAAAGCATAGGGTAAAACTTGAGCTTATATACTACTTGTCTCTCTCAAAATTTAACTTAATTTTTATGAAATTTTACCAAATGAATATTCAGTTCTAGCCAAAGATTTGAAAAATTACATTACTGTAGTCTCTCATTTCAGTTCTAATACCTGGTGCTGCACTGTAGTGAAACAGTTGTTTCTCTATGCCTGACTTTGAGCTAAATTTTTATATACGGAATTCACTATGAGTGAAATCCACTATTCATATTTCTATGTTCTTTTTTTTTTAGTGTGTTGAAATCTCACTGTAATTTGCCCAAGGGAAATGGATGTGATTTCTCTTTAAACTAGCATGATGCATATAGTACTTGAATAATTTCTCCTGATGTATGGGTTTTGGTTTTTTATTTTTCTTTTCTTAAATGAAGTCCCTCCATAATGTCCCCAATCAGCATTCAAATACCTTGGCACACGAATTTACAAATGTACAGACATGTCCCTACAGAGACATGCCCCCAGCAGCGTCACATGTGTGATATCTGCTAGCTATTGAATTATTCTGACTACAAGTTGGAATATATTTTTTAATCTTTGTCCACCACTTAAATTAAGCATGTGGATGGAACAATCTGAGTAAGTAAATGCACTCTCTTTCGAAGGAATATACAACGTTTAATGTGGTAGATGTGCAGGAAGGCATAAAGCTATATTCAGAGAATGACATTTTTTCTCCAAGATTACAGAAATGTTCATGAGAAATACATAAATATCTCTATAAATAAACACTCTGGAAGTTCATAGAACTATAGAATATCTTGAGTTGGAGGAGACCCACAAGAATCATCAAAGTCCAACTCCTGGCCCTGCACAGGACACTCACAGAATTCCATGTCCTTGGGAAAGTTGTCCAAACCCTTCCTGAACTCTGTCAGGCTGGTGCTATAACCACTGCCCTGGGGAGCGTGTTCCAGTGCTCAGCCACCCTCTGGGTGAAGAAGCTTTTTCTAATATCCAACCTAAACCTGCCCTGACAGCTCCCGATGCTCCCTCAGGTCACAGACAGCAGAGATCCGTGCACCCCCAAAGTGAGCTACAGACAACTTCAAGGCATAGAAGGGATACATGAAAAATAAAAGACTTTGAATAAATGTGTTGGGGCTATAAAAACACTAGAATGATTGTGCAATACAATATTTAGATTAACATAGAGTCATAAAAAATATGAATTGTACTTGATTATAATTTTTCTGAATAATAGTAATTATGTAATAGTAATACACATAGTAATTCACCATTAAGCCAAAAAGCAATGCATTGTCACTATTCCAAGATGCTGCTGATTTTTTTTTCTTAATCCTAAATTTAGGTGAAAAATCTGAGCTTTCATCTACTCCAATCCTAGGTCTATAAAGCTGTAATTTTAAAAGAATCCCAATGTTACAGAAAATTCATAATCTGATATTCTCACTCATACACATTTGGGATTGGCAATCCTCTAGCCAGAGCATATTTTAATCCTCTCACTACACCTGTTCCACTATCCCAAGCCAGTTGTACTTGGACAGTGCTTTGAGAAGATCCAGAAGCATTCTCCAGTGATAGGACTAGTGAGCTGAGAAAAGAAGAGGTTTATATATATTTTAATTAATATTATCTTTCATGTACACAAAAGTAAACCACAAAAGATTACTGAAAATAATTGCAGCTGTTGGCAGAGCCCGAGCCACAACAGATATCCATGGAGGACCTCACACTGGAGCAGGTGGTTTTTCCTTGAAGGAAGCTTCCCTGGAGAAGAGCCCACACTGGAGCAGCTCTTGAAGAACTGTAGTCCCTGGGAAGAAACCTCAGTGGAGGAAGTTTATCCTGAAGGATTGCAGCCTGTGGAAGGACCCCTGCGGGCAAAGGTGGAAGGTGTGAAGAGAAAGGAGTAGCAGAGGGGAACTGACATGGATTGATCACAACCCGTAAACCCACCATCCTTCACAGCTAAGAGCAGAGTGAGGAGGTAAAGGAGTCAGGAATGAAGGAGTGAGGTTGAGTCTGGGAAAAAAGAGGAGAACAGGGAGGAGGCAGGTACTTTCAGTTTTGTATTTGTTTGTCACTATCATACTCTATTTTTAATTAGCAAAAACAAATTAATTTCCCCAAGTCAGATCTATTTTGTCTATGATGGCAATAACAGGGAAGGGACCTCCCTGTCTTTCTACTGACTCACAAGTTTTTCACTTGATTTTCTCCCCCTGCCCTGTTGAGGAAAAAGGGAAAGAGAAGGAAAACAGCTGAGTGGGCATGTGGCAGCCAGCAAATGTCCAATTCATCACACTTTTAGATGAAACTGGACAAATACTTCTAAGAAATCATTAGCTCTTGACATAGAGAAGATGGAGATAATAACAGAAGACTTTAGATATTTCAAGATGAGGTTCCAAACAATCACTCTTCACAAAATGAAGGTTATACAAAGTAAACTCAGCAGATGTCTCTAGGGAGCAAAAAAAAATCAGGTAAATTCATACCATAGTATGCTTATGCTATTTAGGTGTTACATGAAGACTGCTGAAATCTCAAGCTTACTGCTACATCTTATATCCTTAATAGGACTTGTTTAAATGTTCAAAAACTAAATTTAGAAACAAGTTTGAAATGAACTAAAACTATGCCAAATAAATAAATTAATTCACTGTCACACTCTATCTGTCACTCTATCTGTCACGCGTTTACTACAGATTTCTGTGTAAAGATGAGCACTGATAAGAAAACTGAAGATGCTCAGAAGCCCTGGGTGATGTAAACTGTATTCTATGTTCTCCATGGTGTAGTGAAGAAGGTGTTCTGTTCTTCAGAAATACACCCAGCAAGCTGCATAGGGGTGAATTATATTTCATGTTAATACTCAGCTGGCATTGCCTACCTGCAGTAGAGGAAGATACAGGGCTCATATAATTTGTTTGGCTGGTTCTTTCTGTTCTCTTACCGTTGGTACATGAACACATCACTGGACAAGAGGGATAAACTCTGGCTTTAAAAAATTGACTAGCTCACACCAAGGTTATTTTCAACTCACTAGCTCTTTTATCAGAAGACTGCAACATTGATTAGCTTGACATTGTGGTGATTCCTGCCTGCACCTTTCCCTCTCCCATTCGTATTTCAGTCTAGTACTAGCTCTGCTCTGAAGAGCAGAACACATGTTTACCATATTAATGAAGATACCTTTAGTCTGCCTGAATCTGCGGTGTGGAATTAAGGGCCAGGAAGCAGGACGGCTCCCAGTTGTTGCACCAGCTGCTATATCAAAAATGGCTAAAAATGCGTCGGTGTCAGCATTAAAGCTACAAAATTATAGCTGCAGCAAATCTTTTACCACTGCAGCCTTCCAGTACCTGAAGGGAGCCAACAAGAAAGATGGAGAGAGACTATTTACAAGGGTTCGTAGTGATAGAACAGGGAATGGCTTCAAACTGAAGGAGAGTGGGGTTAGATTGGATATTAGGAAAAAAACCTTTACAAAGAGGGTGGTGAGGCCCTGGAACAGGTTTCCCAGAGAAGTTGTGGATGCCCCACCCCTAGAAGCGCTCAAACCAGGCTGGATGGGATTCTTAGCAACCTGGTCTAGTGAAAGCTGTTCCTGCCCATGGCAGGGGGCTTGGAACAAGATGATTTTTGAGGTGCCTTCCAACATAAACCATTCTATGATTCCATGAATTAGAGCACTGCAACAATCTGGGAAACAGGTTATGCTAATTAAAAATACTTTTCTCACCTGATTTTTCTATCTTCCTTCCATTCATTCTTGTGTCGTACATAGTCTCAATTTTATGATGTCATTTCACCAGTTATTTTCACTCATACTATGAGCCTTTCTTTCAGTCAGTGCAATAAATTCCCAGCTACTCCAGACTTGGATGTATTACATAAGGGAACACAGAAGCATCTCTTTCCATTCCCCACAAGGACCTTGCATGCTGGGGTGGCTTTGACCAATGTCTCATTTGTGGAGATGTTTTAGTGCTTTCCTTTTCCTCCTTAGTGAAGTGTGGGGTTTTTCTGCAGCCCAGAAGGAACCATAGTGCTGCCAAGAAACCCAGTACCAGTATTACCACTGAAGAGGAGAAGGAAGATGAGGGGTCCTCAACATCTCTTCCCTCTCAACAGTAAATTCAATTTAATATTCAATTCTCAATTGAAAACTTTTTTTCTTCATTCAGCTAATTTTGGTTTTTATGTTATATTAACTTTTGTAGCTGTACTTAAGAGTGCCAAAGTGTAAAAGAATACATTCTGTGTGAAATATTGTACATAAATTTCTTTCAATTGAAGGCAATACACAAAAAGTACTTTATTGCTGTCTCACAGGTAAGATACTTGTTTGAATTACTTGATTACTGATTTAATATTTCATTGTCAGAACACATTTTACATGTCAAAACACAAAATTACTTATGATATAAAAGATCCTTACATGTGTTTTTAAACATCTAGCAATGAGAAATGGGTCATTTGTTTTGAGCTTGTGCCAACACATCAGATATCCTAAGAGCATTTAAGGGTAACTAGAAGTGTCTCATTTACTCATTAACTAGCACTAGGAGTAAGAAATAAGTCTCATGCACTGAACAGAATTAATGTTCTATGCAGCCATCACCACAGAAAATGAAAAGCCAAATGAGCAGCAGCATCAGGTAAATACAGAAACAGTATTCACAATTAATTATCATGAAAACTGAGACACATCTGAGAAATGAGAAACAAAAACAGGTGGCAACTTGCAAAACAAGCAGAATTTATGAACAGAACTCCTAGCCAGCTACTTAATTTTTTTCTTTAGGAAAAGCATGCTACCCTTTAAAAATATTTGTTTCCTTCAAGGGTCTGAGAAAAAAAGGACAAAATTAAAAAACTAGAAAGGAAAGCATAAATATTTTGGAGCAGAGAGAACTAGTAGCAATTATTCAAAACTGACTTCTGTATTAGAGGCATTTATTGAAATATTGTCTATAATGGGCTTTTGGAACACTTCCTCAAAAACTGAAAACCGTAGAAGTCAAGCTTGTAGAACAGCAAGAGAAAAACAGGAAGAGGCAGGTGCCAATAGATTGATAAACTCACCAAAGAGTAGTTTCTTAAAATCAGGAAAGTCCAATAATAAGGGAGCAGGAACATCAGTTCAAAGACAATAGTCTTCAGTTTTTGATAGTTCAATTATAGCACTCTGATTAGGTTGAAGAAGGAAAAATAAACCTGACACAGACATATAGTACAGAGATAGTCCTTAAATCACCATGACAAAACCCCAAATTTTCATTAATTCCCAGAAGTTGCTTCCTAGAGGGAATGTAAAAGCAGAAAAATATTTCATATAACCAGACTCTGATATAATAGAAGACGCTTTACAGTAAACTAGAACTGTATTTATGACCTTCAAGAATGTGTGTCAGGGAATATTCCTTAAACTTCTAGCTGTGCTTGGAAATAGATGATCCTGGAATATACCTTGCTTCCTTACTACTTGGTGAAATATAAGAAAAATAATCTCTATTTTTATCCTCTTTTACGCAAATTAGGGTAACCTGAGGGTTAAAATCTCCACTCATATAACACAGATGGAAAAAATATTTCTTCTTTCAATGTATCGTGCTTGTTAACATGATCATAGAGTGGTTTGTGTTGGAAGAGACCTTAAAGATCATCTAGTTCCAACACCCTACAATGATCAGGAACGTCTTCAACCAAATCAGGTTCCTCAGAGCCTGATCCAACCTGAACTTGAATGTTCCCAGGAATGGGGCATTCACCACCACTCTGGGTAACCTTCTCCAGTGTATCACCATCGTCTTTGTAAATAATTTCTTCCTAATGGCCAATCTAAACTGACCCTCTTTTAGTTTAAAGTCATTATCCCTTGTCCTGTCAATCTGATCACCTGGCCTTGCCTAGATCCTGGTGAAAAGTCACACTCTGACTTTCTCGTAGCTCCTTCAGGTAATGGAAGGGGCTACAAGGTTTCCCCAGAGCCTTCTCTTCTCCAGGCTAAACAATCCCCAACTCTCTCAGCCTTTCCTCGTGGCAGAGCTGCTCCACCCCTCTGATCACCTTGCTGGCCTCCTCTGGCCTGGCTCCAGCAGGTCCCTGTCCTTGCTGTGCTGGGAGCCCAGAGCTGGATGCAGCACTGCAGGTGGGGTCTCAGCAGAGCGGGGCAGAGGGGCAGAATCCCCTCCCTGCCCTGCTGCCCACGGGGCTTTGGGTGCAGCCCAGCACACGGGGGTTTCTGGGCTGCAATTGCATGTTGCCAGCTTATGTCTGGCTTTGCATCCATCATGGTCTTTTCCTCTAATATAAAATGAAGCAAAAACTTCCAGTTGTTTCTTTCTTACCACTACCACAAGAACACATACAGCATTGTATCTTTTTTTTCCTCTTTTTTTGACTATTTGCCCACCTACATTCTCCCTCATTCCTCCTACTTATATGCACATCCTACCCTGTGTCTGATTGAAGGCTGCTGTGTAATGTAAAACGAGGAATAATCTAGATTTTCTCATGGTAACTGACTGAACTATTGATGTTATTTTTCAAGAATAGGGCACCAGGACTAGGAAAAAAAAAAGATAAAATTCTTATAATGTTTCTGATATACGTTAATTGTCAATATCTATTTTTTTCCCCTTTATGTTGACCATATTTTATGGTTTTTTTAGTTTCCTAGCTTCCATAAATATCCGTGTTCTCCTGAGGACTAACTCAGTGTTATGATACTTTTCAAGTATCATAGTGCATCGAGATACTTTCTTTAATCACTTTCTTGGATTATTTTGTCTGAGTTTACTACGGCTTCCATCTGTTCATACTGTTCCAAAACGAGACTGGAATGTTTTTGAAGGAAGAAGAGAAATTAAAAAAAAAAAATTATATGTGATGTAGGCCAAAGGCAGAGTGTAGACTCAGGTTTGGCTCTGTTTGAACTTCCAGAAGCATGACTGGCCATTAGCTCTACACACAAGGAGGCAGGATGCATTCCTCTGGGAACAAAAGAGTTTGCTTTTACTTGAAATCCCCACAAAGAGACATTGAAAAAATCACAAGCAGTAGGAACAATAAACTGTATTTCTTCTGCTGCTTTGCAAAGCAGTGACATTAACGTTTTTTTCCTGAATATTTTTTTTTCTCTTTACTTTATGCTAAGCAAAAACATTGTACTGTCCCATTGTGCATTACCAGCTAAGCTGGTAAAACAATTAGACAACCTGAGTTGGTTGGTAAATTGGTAATTTACTAATGCTTTGTCTTGTGGCTTCCTCCCCAGAGATTTGAGCTGCCCCAGCAGTAAGGTACAGCAAATTTCCATATCCTCATGGCCTTTGACAATAGAAAAATCTTCAAAATGTAATTGGGAGTCCTTACATGTACCCTCTACGTTTGCCATAGAAATTGATCTTGTAGAGAAAAATCTATGATCTTTCATTCAGGACTCTGTACGAGAATTAAGCATTTTCCTTTAATATCACTCCATCTTCAGGCCTTCATGTTCATGCAGAAGACAGAGAGACCCAGCCTGCTAGACCTTAGTGAAACAAAAGTCTTTTTTCAACTCAAGGAACACAGTTTTATGATGTGTTATTATGTCTCTTCCAAAGATGTGTTATCATCTCACTTCCAAAGCAAAATGAATATTGCCAGAACTTCCAATTTTTTGCCACTTGAGAGTTTATTCTCATATAAAGCTTTTCTTCTTTGGCAATACATACCACATGTTGTGTTCATAACCCAAATCAAACTTCTCATGGGCTTTTTTCCAGTTATTTAGTAAGGGATCAAATTCTATTTTTCATGGTAATGCTATCTCTTTTAATGGAATTCTGAAAGTACGTCTGCACTGCATTTCAAGCACAGATGCAGTTGAACACGGTGATGGCAACTGCCCACACTTGAAGCCAGTTGGAAGCCAGCCACTTCCAAATCAAAAAAAAAGTAGGTACGCTAGATAGCATCAAAGCTGAGCTAATAAGCCCCTATGAGAAACAATGTACATTAGCTAAGGTTCATTGTCTGACACGCACAGCTCCCAGGCAGGTTAGCAAACTGGCAGAGCAAATTCACATCAGCCTGCAAAATGCTGCACAGACACGTCTTTCATTAGAGCAGATAATAGAGGTCCCATTACAAGAGACTAGATTAGACATGAGATCCTATTCCCCAGGGTGGCTGTCCCTTCACACACAGCTTGATCCAGTGGGAATTCAGCCAACACTGAATCCTGTTGTCTTCAGCTGATATTTTCTAGTTCATTAAGCTCATCTTGCTGTTTTTCTCTCCTACAGTACTATCCTGTTCAACAAATTCATTGGGGTGTGCCATGTAGTATTGGAGTTTTTATTCTACTAAAAAAACCAAAACATGAGGGACTCTTTATAAACTTGTCATTTTTGGAAATAAGCTTCTGCAAAGAAGCATAATTTACTCGGTAAAGGTTATGAATATTAAATCAGCAGATGTGTTCATCCATCAAAAAATTGCAAATTCCATAGCTGGCATTCCTTTTTTTTTAGCATTTTGCAACCAGTGTTGTTGTTTCATAAAGCCTAGGTCAAGTTTGTGCGTTTGTAATGCTTCCAACTTGTTTGAGCAGGTGTGCTCTAGTCTCTCTTGGGTAGTTTGGCAAACTACCTCATGTCTGTAAATTTGCAACAGATGTCTAAGCTTTGAAACATATATATTATATAGTCTATAGAGTGGATGAAATAAAATTATCAGGATATAGCTAATTTATGGAGTGACTCCCTAAAATTTTGACTGTTGCGAAATCCATTACTTCTTCTCCACTATTGGACATTCTGCTGCATCTAGATTATAAGTGACACATAAAACAATACCACTGACATGTTCTTTCTTTTTCTGTAGGTACAGGTATGCATTTACTAACAATGGCAATGTACCAGCAGGTATTAGAATCCAAATTTATCTTTATGAGAGTTAATTGAATGATTCTGGTCAAACAAAGGTACATCCCTCCCTCTCCTTGAAATGACTTGTAAAATGTTTTGTTGCAGTAAGTAGGAAAATGCCGTATTTTTTTTTTCCATTTTATTTATGTTGTAAAAGTTCTGGTTCTGCCATGATCCAGCTGTGACTGGATGCGACACACTGAAATGCCACAGACAATTCTCACAGTATTTTCTGTGCAGATTTTCAGACCCAAAAGTTCAAAGATTTGGAGATTTACCCACCACTAATTTAATCTATATTTTGTGTTGTCTCATTGTATGGTATGGACAGTGACTATACAACAAATTTGAGCCCCAGATGGAATAATTAATTTTAAGTATCTCATAGAAGTATTTATCTTTAAAGGCTACATATCAAGGTTATTTGTCTTCAATTTAAAAGACTGGTGAACTATACAATTAACAGCTGCATATGCAATATTTTAACACAAATACAAAATTCATAATTTTAATGATATTTTATTATAGATAATATATCCTTTAAACCATACATAAAATGTTTGGATTTTCTTTACATTCAAAATGTTAAATATGCCTTTCAATATAACCTTAGACTCTAGCCTCAGTAGGTGGTTCCTTCCAAAAATCTAGTTGCTCGTCTCTTCCTGCTAATTAAGTACGTATTTGTTGACAAAATTTAAATGAAAAGAAGCTATCTAACAGTTAATGCATTAAACACATTTCTCCCATTTCATTCAGTGAGCATATCATATCTGGCCAAAACTCAATTTCATAAAATGTCAATTTTTCACTGTCAAAATTCAATTTACTAGGAAAAGGACAAAACATTTAGAAACAAGCTACTCTTATAATTTCTTGCAATAGTGCTCCCAACTTAATAATTGGATTTTATCATTGCTTATCACTGTGTGAGGGAAGAAAAACTACTATGACAGAGAAAGAAAATAAACCTTAGTATATACTTCAGACTAGAACATTATCACACACATTTTAACTTCCAACCAAGTTATCCGAATTACTGATTATAGCAAGTGATGAGGCACTTTCAAATGCATTAAATCACTGAGAGCACCGACGTGCTCTATATACCTTTCCAGGGAGTTTGTGAAGAAAATGTAGAACTTACTGTCAGAACTCCTCAGGTACAGAGAGCAAGGAGTATGTTTAATAGGGACACACCTTCCCATTGCAGACTTTTCCTGGGCTCCAGCAAGGTTGTTTTTGGCTGGCTGCCCTGAGGAGTTCAAGAACAGCATTCCCACCCTGCACTCCAGGTGCACCTCCTGAGTCCAGCCAGCAAATCTCTTCCCACAGCTGGTTTTGATTTTGCTCATTAGAGCTGGGTCTGCACAACAAATTCCACCTCTCCAGCTCCTGAGGGATGACAAATGAAGCTGGCAATACTTATATCACACGGTGCCTGGGTTATGAATTGCAGAATTTAATATTTTTCATTCAGCATTTATGTGATGTCTGATTATGAGAATCTAAAAATCAGGGTACAATCACATTTTGTCAATTGACCATTACTCCTCTCACAAACCCCATTTAGAGTGTGTTCATTTTTCTGTAAAGTACTGTACTGAAGAGGTGACATGGAATAGTATTTTTGTGTATCTTAAAATTTATTAGATTTTGACTTTTGCTAATAATAAGTCTTTGCCACTTTTCACATATAGGGAAAGTCAGAGATTAACTCCTGTTGCAGAAGTAAGGAATAATGCTTAGTATATCTCATACCTAAAAGATTAGGCCTTCTTCATCAGTAAAAGAGAAATTAATTCTTTTTTCAAAGTTATTTGTTCATGGCCATCCCATTGCAGCATTGCAGACACCTTTTTTTTTTCCTGCAAATATGATTTCACAGAGTGCACCTGCTTTACCTTGAATGAAGGTTTAGACCTGAGAATTGTTCCAGAGCAATGGCAATGTTGGAAAAATCTTTCCTGTAACCAAACAAATTGCTCTCATTGAATTTTGTAATACTCAAAATAGTAGGAGGACATAAAATTTTATTAACCCAGTCTAGGTCATATGAGCAGAGGTTCAATGAAATAATTTGACGCATAAAAATTTCCATTTATTAAAAAACAATACTATTAAGCATTCAATTCAAAGACCAGGATAAAGTACTTAGCATAGTTAAAATCTGCTTCAAACCCGCAAAAGCAATTCTTGTGTATTTTCTATATGATTGGAGATGTTTGGATTATTATACCTATTATGCATGTATTTGAAGAGTTATGTAGGTGGTGTATTTCAATTTACTGCCACATCCTTATATGAAATATAACATCCTATGAAATTTGCAGTCTAAATTTTTTTTTACATAGATGTAAAATAAAGGTGGTTTTAGGTACAGAGAAACTGTAAAATGTTTCTCTGGGATTGCAGAAGGAAATAAAAAATCCAGCTGAGCACCGCTGAGATCCCAAAACAGAAAGATTCCCATTGACCTGAAAAAGATTTGGGATTAATAGATAACCTCGTACAAGATGTCTCACAGCAACAAAGCTGTAGACCACTGTGACCCATTTTACAGTAGAAAAATAAGTTTTCTCTACAGGTGACACTTAGATCTCTGCAAAGCAATGATGTAACTCTCTCTGCACCACAGTTTCACTGCTCATTGTAAAGGAAGAAAGCAGTGACATGTGCAAAGCCACATCACATATTGGGGGCCCGTGTGTGGTCTCTGTGTGCAGACTGAGAGTAGATGGAAATTCCTGCTAAAGGAGTGGCAAGGGTGCTGCAGAATTCATCAGTGCAGGTTCAGAACTGTACAGCAGAAATTAATAACTTCACAATAGTTTGTCTATAATTTATCAGTGAAATGTCTGGAATAGAAAACAGCCTTCCTTCTTTCTCAGACATTTCGGGTGTCTGAGATACAAATGAGTTCACTCAAGGTCAGCTGATAATCATCTATGCTGAGCAGTGACACCTGTGATGTCCTGCTAGCTGAACAAACCCACTGAAAGGAAAGTGTTTTGGCAGCCTGGGATACAAGGCAGCAAATAAAACTTGTGCTGTATTGCAGAATTCCAAAGCAGCAAACAAGCAGTTTAGTGTCTTTGGCTATAGATATCCTGAAAGGCTCAGAGAAACTGATCTCCTTAAGGGAGAGTCCTCAAAGGTATCTTAAAAAAGAAAACTTTGTATTAGCTCATATAACCCCACACTTTGGAACCAGCCCATCCGTTGTGACCAGCCTCTGAGGCGTGGCAGCAGGGTCTTTACTAATGGATCCCTTGGAGTGGATTAAAATGAAACAACACTAAATAGCTGATATAACAACAGCAATAGTTTTTATTTTAACAACTCTGGAATTGTAACTGGAAAAAGGGGTGTGTAGCTGTAACGGGATTTGTGATTACCTTAAGAAAGGAGAGATAGTAAGAGAAAGATAGGGAAAGAGATAGATAGAGATCAGCACCTGTGGCTCCAGTGATCTGTGGATGGTCGTGGTCAGTGACTGTGGTAAAAATTCACAGTCCTGGTCTGCCAGAGGTGGGGACCTGCATATACAGCAAAAAAGAGAGTTTGTCAAGGAACACCCCAGTAGCTCTGCCAGGATGAGTTCTGCTGGGGCAAGCATGGTCTTTCCTTGGAAAAATCTAGAGAGGGGCTCTGTGCACAGGGTATAAGTTTGCAGCGGGGCAGTGGTGCCTTGCTGCATAGGAAGGAGGGGCACAGTGAAAAACACTACACTTCCTCTGCAGAATCTGCTGCTTACTGGCTGCTTCTCCTTATTTGGTCCAAAACCATCTCTTTTAAAACAAAGTTTAACCACAGGGCTCAAGTAGTTTACCACAACATCCCAAACTTTTCTGCTGTTCACCCTGCTCTTGCTCTGTATTTCTAATCTCCTCCAAAGCTGAATGCACTGAGATAAAGTGGATAAACAGAAAAAGTTCATAAAATTTATGATGTACAAGATGCTATTGAAAAGAAAAAAGTGTTCTAATACTTTAAAACTGTCTAGAAAACAAAGCTAAGAATTCATATTGAGACTCAAAATCTTTAAGAAGGCCAAACAGATGACATTTGTGTTTAGAACCATATGAGATGATAATGTTTGTTCAATGTTGCTATCCTGTGAATTGGTTTCACTGTAAGGATGGTGAAAGGCACTTTCGAAATCCTTCTTGATAATCTTAAAAAGCAAAAATATAATTATTAAATTCCTCTGTGAGGAATGCCAGATAAAGTACTGTAAGGTGTCCTTCATAAAACGGTCTCTTATCTTTCCATTATGATCTGCAAATGAAAGTACCTCACAGTACATGTAAGATAATGTGTCAATAACAGCATAATATTGATTTTTTGGCAATTACAAGTAGAAGTTCTTCATGATACATTAGTAAAGACAGTGCTTTCTCCTTATAACACTTCCATTACTGTAGGCAAACATAAAGTTATATATATAAAGTGACCATTTACTATTTGAAATTATGAAGATAACTCTATTTTAGACATATCTCATAACAAACTATTGGTGAAAAAAATGAAAAAAGTAGAAGCCACTTCTCCTTATCATGAGTCTTATCAATAATTTATTTTCAGTGCAAAATATGTCAGTACATTTGAAGAGTTGCTATGCAAATTCATGACATATTAGAATAGCATGATAGATAAAACATTTTGTTTAATTGACAAAACATTATTACCAGATATTCCTAAAACAATACCATCTTCTACTTAAAAGTACTTGTTTTCTATCAATGCTACTGTTGTCACTAGTTCCCAGTGTACCCTGAGTTTGTTACCAATGGGCTTTTGAAAAACAGAGAACAAAATGGGTACCTTGTAGGCAAGAATGATACATGTAGGGAATTACCAAAGCAACAAGTAGACTTAATCTCTCATAATCTCCAAAGATAAACTAGAATCTATTTACAAGCCGTGTATCAGAAAGAAAGGGTGTAAATGAGCATTATTCACCAAACTCTCAGTTTATGTCACCTGTTTAAACACTTGCATGTATGTTTAATTACATGAAGAGGAAACATTTGCAGAAAAGCAAACAAAAAATCCCCTGATAAACAAACCCCTCACTTACATACACATAGTGTGTAAGATTTCTTTCCTCCGTGAGTGCCCCCATGCCCCATACATGCATTTTATACCACACACTGCAACACTTAATTGGTTCATTCTTGCCTGGGCAACATAATCATTCTTATGGACACACTTCCAGTGCAATACAATTTTTATGTTCAGAAATGTTTTGGTGCTGTCTTGCAAATAGATGGCACTAATTGACTTACATGTATCCGTCCACCAAACATCAAAGTTGTGTTCCCAAAGTGTTGCCCTTTGCAGCTTTTTCTGCCTTTAGGTTGAGATTTGATTGCAGCAGCAGGAACAACAGCAGATCTTCAGACTGTAATCATAGTTTTCAGCGGTGTGCATCACTTACTAACTTTTATTTGATTTCCCTCTGGCACCCACAGCTCCAACAAATGTTATCTTCTTGTTCAGTTTTGTCAAAATCACAAACCTGGCAATAAATGCTGTAGCTGAGATTCTCACTAAATAAACAAACCCTTGAACTGTGCTGTAGCTGCTAAGGTGCAGCAACTGTCCTGTCCTGTGTTAGAACTCCAAGCTCAGAAAATGTAGTGGCTGAAAGAACTTGTCCTGCTGGTTTTGAGCCACTCAAAGGAGTAAAAGGAATTCTTAATCTGTGAATCATAACAAAATTTGCATATATACTACATCTCTCAATGCATGTTACAAAAGAGGAAGTTTTCCTTTCTTCTAGGATGACAAGGGGCTTTACTTGACACCTTCTAGTTGAGGGTGTGTATCTGTTCCTTGCATTTTGTTTTGCAGAAGAAACATATGATCCAATGTTAAAACAATTGTATTGGCTTGGAAATATTTAATTTCTTCTTGTATAATATCCAAAATATATTAATTACCTGCCCTTTTCTTTCTCATTAGTGTACAAGAATGAAAGACAGGTTGATAACCTAGACAGACAGATAAGACCTGCAAATACAACTAATATTTCCTTGTATAGTATATATTATATATTCATTGAATATATTATATGAAATGAAAATGAACCTGAATTTTAGGGGATAAAAGTTTTTTCAGATGGAATCACCTAAAATCAAATAATTCTTAGAAACTCTGGCCTTCCAAGGAAATTCAGTGAATCAAGAACTACTTCATTGAATACATCTGGCTTGTTTTTCTACTCAGAAAATGCCTCAAAAAAGGTGTGTCTTTCATTAAAGCTTCTTTATTAATTACATTAATTACATATTTCTTGTTAGCTCTTTTAAATCTATGGATGGACTTAAAAGCAGTTAAATATTAGGATTATCTATTAAAGTAATGTAATCAAAAATATTGAATAGTTTGGTATAAATTATTTGAAGAGCGTGGCATACTTTATTTCCAGTTATAAGATGGATCCATTATCCAGCTACCGGTCCATAAAAATATTTAGAATTTAAAATTATCTAAGGAAAAGGACTAGAGAAGTACCAAGACTGTCACATCCTTTCCGCTTTAAGCCATGTAGAAATTAGCTGGTGCATAGCTTGTAAGAGTGAAATAAACACTATGAATTTGAGAAGATTCAGGTTGAAACACATGCAAAAATAATGTCCTGAATAACTAAAACTCTTCCTAAAGATGTTCCAAAAGGACTCATATGAAATCTATTTTATATATATAGTGATTCCTTAAGTGGTTTGAAGACATAGCATTCTCAAATACTTTTGCATAAATACAGATTGGAAGTAACCAGTTTGGGGTTTTTTTCCCCATATAAATTATAAACTTCATATTACTGACTTCATATGCAATATTACCTCCCTCTCCCCTCCTCTTCTCTTCTCCTTAAAAAAAAATTGGAAGCTAATATGCTTTATTGTATGAAAAGAAGTGAGGTTCGGGTTCCATTTGGTGCCATCAGCAAGGTTTTAGAAACAGCACAAAAATCTAAATAAGAGTTATTTTAGAACTGTATAATCTTTTTTGGATGTATTCTTCCCGTACTTTCTACATACAACAGAATGAAAAACTCCAAAACCCTCATGGATTCAAATGTACTAAAAGACAATCTGGTCTTGAAACTCAGATTAAGATATGCTGAAACAGAGATACCTGTTGCGTGTTTTTTGGGGTTTTTTACTAATTTTTATTTTGTTCCAGTTGGAAATGAAAATAAAGAGCAAAACATGACAAAATATAAATAATAATGATGTGGAAGCTGCAGCTGATTTTTTCTCACTGAAAGCTGAAGGTTTCGATTAAAGAAGAAATGTGTGACAGCAAGTCAAATCCTTTATATTAGCTTTGAAATTATGTTTTGAACCACTACATTGCAATATAACATATTCCAAACACTCAAGAACAGCATGCAACTGAAAAAGAATGATGCAGATTTTAATGAATTTTCAATCAACATCTATTAACTATAACAACAGTAGCTTCTAACCTAAAATACTGGCATGACACTTCTAATGAGCTCTGAATGTCTTGCATTCAAACTATTTGAATTTATCACACCTGTTGAAGAAGAGGGTCATTGCCTGTAATTTTAAGTGAGAAAAGGCTTTCAAGGCTGCCCCATGGAGAATATATAAGGCCCATTAATAAATAAATAGTGCCATAACTAGGCAGCAAGTAATTTTTAAATTCCAGTCCAGGAGAGTGTCTGAGTATGGAATGAGAGGATTGGAGACTATCTTTTTAAGCCAAAGTCCCCTGTGACTGAATAAATAACAAAAGGGCTAACTGCAAAAGGGTCAGTCCGGTTTTTCTGTCAAAGAACTCATGTATGTCTTTTCCAATTCTAGTAAGGGATGCACACAAAACATCATATTTTCTTTGCAGCTTTAAGGCAATTAAGAAATCAATTATTGCATCAGAAAGTCTCCTGCCATAGAATTAACCTCACAGCTGCACCAAACTTCCAACGGAGATTCAAAGTAACCATGAGTAAAGGAGGCTTTGTCTAAGTTCTCTCTGTTCTTAAAAATAGATCTGAGGTACTGCACCTTCTGTGTTCCAGCACTGGAGCCAAGAAAAAAGCAGAGAGCACCTTAGTAATATAAGGCTGCTGTATGCCTCTTTTCTTCTCTGTCTCCCCTTTTTTATCTTTAACTGTTTCAGAAGTGAAGAAAGAAAATCATAAGCACAAGGAAGGGATTTTTATACACCTTTTAAAAATATAGCCTTTAAACCCTGGTGATAAATACATGAGGTGTACCCACAGTTATCAAAAAAATTTTAATTTTTATAATATTTTTTCGCCTGTTTTATTTAGGTGGGACTAAAGCTGATTATAAAACTACAGTTGTAGGACAAATTTTAAATTAGCTATGTCTATAAGTTTAGTGCCTATTTAGGCCTAAGGTTTGTGGCATATACAGTAAATTTTTAAAAAGCAGCTGCTTGTACTTGCACTTCCACACCTCCAAAAGAAAACACACCTAGTCCATAACTACTATATTGATTCAGTCTTTATAAGGAAGGAAAAGGACCTTCTCTGAAATAGGGTGAGCTGGTTTCAGTAGCAATTGTGGCTAGTAATCATACCCCATTCTAGACATTGAGAGGACTGTGGTGTCTGATAGATGGCAAGACCACCCCACCTTCAACAGCCAATATTGTCTTTCATGGCAAAGAAAAAGCAAAATCAGAAAAAAAGTAAAAATTTCCCACTTTATATTTCTCTCACAAAAATTGCCAACTCTCCCTCCTGAACAACCAGAGAAAGCAATAAAATAATATAATAAAGTTCAGCACTTCATATTTGTCTGATGATATTTCCTAATATTTTCCTGAGGCAAGTCAACTTGCTCTGCTTATGGTGCTGTTCTACCTATACCTTAAATAGAGCAAACTGCTTGAAGTGAAAACTCACTCTAGAGCAAAGGAGCGTGTAAATGACATGTCCCATGTCATGGTGAAGGCTCTGCTTTAAACCTGAATCATGTTCACACTCAGAAAAGGGCAACCCCAAGGAAAAATCATAGTGCAGGTGCGACAGAAAGGGGAGAGTGACCTGCTTGAGCATATATGATTTCTGCAAGTACGTGATAAAAGGGATAGATTGCTTCCTGCTCAAAACTTAGAGTGCTGATCTCACCTTCAACTCAAAAGCAGACTCTGGGTGAGGTCAGCAGTGAAGGGTGAAGCCTGAGCTCTCGTGGGTCAGGAATAAAGCTGTGTGTAATAGGCGGGGCAGGGTGTCAGCAGGATGTGCTGCTCAAGGGAAGTGGAGACAATTAATGCAAATATCTGGGCTAAGGCAGGTATCTCATTTGAATAGATAAATATTTCAGGCTCACACTGAGGTACAGATGGCAAAGACAGCACAGTCTATAGTTTTTCTCCCTGTGCTGCAGAGGCCAGAACAGGCACCTACAAAAAGTACCTCTGTGATTGACTAGGAATTGATTAGACTGTTTTCACATGCAAAAAATGGGACAACAACTTACTCTCTTGGTTTTAACTTCCTTGCAGAAGAGGATTCCCTACTGTTCTGCTAATAAGGAAAGTAAATACGTATGGAAAAACTCTTTGCTTGTGGTATTTTTATTCCAGCTGAAAATATTTGGTTTCTTACCTGAAGAGACTTGCCTGTAGTACTAGTTTGAAAACAAACCAGTGGGAGATCGCAAGTCAGAATTATAATTTAATAGGAAAATTAAAATAAAGGCAATAGTACAAGAACACTGACAGAGTCAGGATACAACCTGTTAGTCAGGGTGGTGGTAGCAGTCCAGATGAAGTGGTTCTGTTGAAGCACTGATCCTGTAGAAGGGTCTGGTCTTTACCTGAAGGTCCAGTGGTAGCTCTTGTCCTCTGGGAAACCAGTAGGTAGGGCTGCCTGTGGTGTTCCAAACCTCAGATTTTATCCAGGTAGGAATGCTTGGTTCCTCCCTCTGGGCAGAGTATTTCATGCAGTGAGGCTAGGTAGCCCATTAACAGAAAGATATTGCCGGAGGGAGTTATCAGGGATGTGTCATGGAAGAGATAAAGAACGTTGCTCCGCCTGGTTTTAACAGATGGTAGTAGAATACATACTTCTGGTTACATCTTACATTGTAACCTAAGACACCCGTACCACACTTTGCTCTGCATTTTGAGGAATCACTGTATGTGAACACTGTACTTCATTCCTTCTAGACAAATGACATCATGCTAATACTTTTTCATTTCATTTCTACCACTACTACTTTGTGTTTTGATACTACAAACATTGCCTCTTTCTTTCTTTGAGTTCAATGATTTTTGTAGCAGTTCTAGTTTCCTAGACACAGGCATCTGTGGAGATAAAACTGATCATTTTCAAGCCTTGTCTATTTCTATATTGTCAGCCCATATTGGCAGTATGACCTTATTTTCTTAATGTTTCCTTTTCCCCTGTACTTGAGGTAGTCTCTTCTAAGCAATGCAGCTACATTTTGTGCACCTATAAAACTCCTTGTGTATTGATATACACATTGTTCATGGCAAAAACAGTGAGTGTGACATCTCAAAAAAGTTTCTTTTGAAAATGTCACAGAAAGAATAATTTCTCTTACTGTTCAGTGGAAAAAACCGAGACAACAGCTTTGGTCTTGAAACCTAGGACTGCTTCTTTTTCAGATTATATGGAATAAGAATCTGCGTGTTTCTTGGCTTTACAAATGTTATATGTGATGCCTTTGGCTGTTGCTGTGTAGAATGACACCTACTGACTCAGGACAGATGGCAACTGTTCTTATATTGGAAATCTGAAATGCCACTCAATATTTTCCCGTAGTATCAGTATTATCAGTACTATCAGTATCAGACTGATTCTTTGGACATCCACCATCTAATCAGTCCTAGGAGATCTTTTACTTACCTAAGCAATCTGTTAAATCCTCCAATCCAGGTTTCCAGAAAAGTCATATTTCTTAAAATTTCTTCCATTTTGGATTTTCACAAGGAAAGGGACCTTTACAAAAAATTTGGTCAGTCAGCCATGTACTATATATGCTTAAAGGAAGTTATTCCACATAAACTTTTTTTCTCTATTTGGCATTTCCAGCTTCTCAGTTAATTTACAGAAGTCTCTGCCCGCTATCCTCAGGGGGTACTTTACTCTGGTAAAATTTTCTAGTTCTACACAGTAAGCAGGATGGTACTTTCTTTTTTCGCAGCTGCTAAATGTTTTATAAGACATACTGTAAGTATTATATAAAAGCTTATAAAATATCCCTTATATCTGTCTTTAAAGTATCATGTATGTTCTTTATCTCAAATTCTTAAAAAAAAAAGAGCAGACCATTTTTAAAGCTTTAGCTTAAATAAAAGTTCAGTTCCTGCTTCCTTATTTGCAAATCATATAATAATCTTAATATGAAATATTCCTCAGATAAAACACTCTATAGCCTTTTAGACATGTGCCAGAAACACCTTGTTTCCTGATCCATCTGCTTCTTCAAGAAAAATAATTCATTCAGTGCTTTCTTTAGGTCATCCATCAGGGTACCAGTAGTAACTGTTTGTTCAATATCAAATTGCCTCTGAAAAACTCACCATAGTCAAAAATAGCACTGTCACTACTACTTTACCAAGTTTAGACAAGGCATATTTACACTTAGGCTGATTTTCTCCATTTAATTCAACAGCAAGTGCAAGGAACAAGCAATAAATTTTTGTGGTTCTATGAAAGTATGTCTAATTTATCATTTACAATGAAACACCCAGTAAGCAGAATATTCAAATGGAATAGAATGGGTTTTAACCTGATTAGGAAAATTGCACTTTGGCGTTCTGTATACCTATATTTCAGAAGTATGAGAGGCATTGTGGCATAATCTTGATTTTTGTATAGGATTTTAAATTATTTTCATCAACTGACTAATTCTAGAGATGAACCTACTGTTTATTTGCCAGGTAGGCAAAGAAACCTAGGAATGCTTTCAGCATTGGGATTACACTTTAAGAAAACCCTGAAGTAGCATTCTGTTTGATATATTTCTATTTTTTCCTACTTCCAGAAATAAATATTTCTGTACATGGGGATTGAAGATCTTTAATTGAAACTAGTACACTGTTTTCTTCTCATGTAATTGGTTCGATGTTTCCAGTGGAACACAAAAGTTACCACTGTCAGTATAGAAGTAGTGGTCAATTCATCACTCATTATTAGATCATGAATTACAGGAATAATTTTAAAGTGATTATGATAATAAATATAAGCGTTGTATGTTAGGGTTCCAAACAAAATGCAAGTTAATAAACATTCTGACAATCCAGGGCAGCTGCTTAAACTCTCCTAAGTCAGGGTGTCTTTGCAGAAAATACTAAACACTTGTATATTTTCCACTAACATTGATTTTACTCCTGACATTACATTAATTACTGTATCTTTCATTAATCCAATTCACTATCTGCACTAAAGCCTGAAATAAGCAAAGCTACTAAGAATGTACCTAAAGTTCCAAATATATTATTTCTAACAAGACATTGTCCCAGTGTTCTCATTTACAGGGATTTTATCTGACATTCACATTGAAGAAATGTGAGCTTTTCCTTGTATTGGATTACTGCAAGTGATTTTCATTATAAATATAATGTCCTAAGTGAGAGAGAACAATAGACACAGAAGTGTTTTTTTGAATTGTGTCTCAGAGGTGCCAACCAATATCTCTTCTTTGGAAATGGAACAGAGTACTCCAAAGATAGTTCCATTAAAAGACAGATAAGAGGAATATTACTTTTGTCCATTCAAGAAAGCAAAGTGAACCACAGCTCCAGTAAAACCATTTTGCTTGGAATTTAACAGACTCAGTCTTCAACGTAAGGACAGTTCTAAGCTCCTGGGGAAAAATTGGGTGCTATTTGAAAAACTCCGTCATTCTTACCCCCAAAAACCAAAGGAGAGGAAAAACTTTGAACTGAATACAACAAAAGTTGAATTTTAACACTGATTATGCTAAACATATAATAATTTATAAGCTTGTCATTTGTGTAGAGAAAGCTTTCTGAAAGTTAAAATATTCACTATAAGGTCAACTTGATGCAAAACAAATATCTATTCATTAATTTATACTTTTCATAGATAAAAGTACAGAAAGAACATGCTTTGGTATGATTAAGTCATCCCTGAAACTGAAATACTGTGCTGGTAGATAAACACACACATCTGTATATTTTGGAAAGACAGTCCTAAAAGATAACTTTAGTGTCAGAACAACCAAAAAGTGTCATAACTTGAATTTTAGGCTCACATATGCCTTTTATTTTTCTAAGCTATGAAGAGGATTTCAGGAAATCAAAGTGGACAAAAGGAAAAAGCTAAAATCTGATAAGACCGTAAAATAAGATTATCCAAAGTGATGTTTTGATGTAAACAGGAAATAAATTTTTAATATTAAAAGTTCTGCTATATTCTAAATGCCAGAGGAAAACAAGAAAAAATGTTTTGAATCACTATGTTCCATTCTTTGTACAAATCACTATGATTTAATCTGGAAATATAATAATGAAAGACATTAAACTGAAATTACTAAAATAGACAAAAAATATTATTAATGTTGTAACAATCAGGTTTAAAAGGTTGCTATTTTCTTCCTTTCTCCTTGTTTTTGGATGAAATTGCAGCCTTTTTTCATACGGTCTATATGATTTGAAACTAAGTGCAAAAACTGGTCTTTAATGCTCTTTATTTTTATATATCCAGTCCAAAATTTGAATCTTATAAAATAAAAAAGGAGTTTCCAGCTAGATTTACTGGAACCCTACTCTTGTGTTCGTATCTCTCAGTCTCTGATCTCTGTGTCACTTCCATCAACATTAGCAATAAAATGTTTTGATACTCCCTGAGTATTGACCTGCACTGCTTAGCTTTGAACATGGCACATTGATCCTCGTGTTCATAAAGGCACATTCTTGTAAACAGAGAGCTCTTGCATTTCTTTCTGTCTGCTCACAAGGTTTTCAGATTCAGTCAACACTTTGGAATTTTCTTCAGACGTGATGTTTGAAGGTGAATATAAATAATAACATATAACACTCTAAAGTACTGCAATTCATTTCAAAAGTGTTATTTGAGACCTGCAAAATGTTCAGAGAAAAACTGAATTTTCAATTGGTTTTCACATGACAAAAATATAAATATTCAAAGATTCTAAGGTTGGAAAGAAAACATTTAGATGGAAATGATCGATTTTTACAAAATCAGGAAGAAGTAAAGTAGTCCAGTGTTCATTCCTTCTTCTAATAGAAGAAAAAAAGACCATGAAAAAAGACAATAGGTGTTTTTAAACAAATATGATTTTTTTTTCTTCCACAGAATACCTGTTATCACTCTTGGGAAACATGCTAAAATGTATCATAAGAGAAACTGCAGACGCAGATACTTCATCTGTTTTCATACTTTTCCGAGTGTGTGCTGATGATCACAGCTGGAGGCAGGACGCTGGGCTAGTTGAAGTCTCATCTAGAACTAGTGGGTCTGTTCTTGGCTTGAGTTTGAGGAAAGAAGACTGAAAAAAATATTTAATCTGAGAGTACAACAAATCATGTTTATGTCTAACTACTCCAGTCCGGAAGAGTGTTTCTCAAAGGTTTAATGTGAGCATCAGGTACAAATTACCGCAGCAAACTAGGTGTGAGGGAAACCAAACCTT
Source organism: Dicrurus megarhynchus (assembly GCA_013399195.1). NCBI lineage: Eukaryota > Metazoa > Chordata > Aves > Passeriformes > Dicruridae > Dicrurus > Dicrurus megarhynchus. The sequence goes on along the minus strand of VXAD01003957.1, from coordinate 125,742 downwards.
CTGGGTATTTAGTTTGACCATTTAGGTACTATTGCATCAAATACTCATATGAGAGTTTATTTATTCCTTCGAGGCAATGTGTTCAAATCAAGCATGATTTTGACAGGTACTCTTGACTTTAGCAACATAAATGCTGGGCTAATATTCCATGTAAAGACAAAATGGTACATTTCTCCGCATTGTATTGCTAGACATGGTAATACTCTCTTCTTACAGGATATAGTGATTTTTTTGAGCACAAGACTGGTGAGGAGAGGCTGAGATGTCTTGCCTTGTTGAGCAGAAGAGAAGGTGACTTTTTCACAGTCTACAACTCCCTCCGGGGCAGCTGGGGAGGTGCTGATCTCCTTTCTGAAGTGGCCAGTAATAGGATATGGGGAAATGGAATGAAACTGCATCAGAGGAAGTTCTGGTTGGACATTAGGAAAAGCTCATTCATCCAGAGGGTGATTGGTCACTGGAACAGGCTCTCTGTGGCAGTGGACATGGCAGTAAGCCTGCCAGAGTTTGAGGAGTGTCTGGACAATGCCCTTAGTCCTACGATTAAGCTTTAGGCAGTCCTGTGAAGAGCAGGGAGTTGGAATCAACAATCCTTATGGGTCCCTTCCAACTTAAGATATTCTATAATTCTGGAGTTACTGTGCTAAGACAAACACTCAGAAATTAGATAAATGCATTAATGAAATCTTAAATTTATAGTCTTGCAATTAGTCTTTGGTAGGATTTAATTTTTTTTTGACCGTAACGAGAAGTAACTTATAATAATTAACAGCTCAGGGATTAGCGACACAGTGCAAGCCACCTGTCAATTAGACCTAATGGTTTCATGCTAGGTGGCATGTTTCTGAGCTGACAAATTCTGCCAAATAAGATGTATCTTAACTGTTCTGCAGGTGTTTGCTGCAGGCGTATAGCACTTATGGTCTTAATTTCTGTTTTGGTAGAGTTTTAATTGGTTTGGGCTTTTTGGGGGGTTATTTTTTAGCTTTTATTTGGTTGGTTTAGTATGGTGACTTTTGGTTCTGTTTTGGTTTTATTTGCTTGTTTGTTTTGTTGGGTTTTTTTGTTTGTTGAGGGTTTTTGGGGTGTGGGAGGATATTTTTTGTGTTTTGGTAGATGGAGATAACTGAACCTCGCTTCAGGCTGAAGTTCTTTCACTCTTTTTCCATGTTATCACCTCCCTCTGGTTATTTCTTCCAGGACCAACTCCTACAAGGTCTTTTTGTATAATTAATACATCCTGTCCCAATTCTCATTGTTCTTCTGCCTCTTTCAGTGTGTCACTATCCATCCTAACTTCCACTAATTTCCTAATATATGCCCTGTCCAGACATTGAAACTATTGCCCTCCAAAAGACTAAACTTGGCAGAGGAAAGCTAGTAAAAAGCACCTGACCACTTTCCAATTAAATCACAAGTCCCTTCTTCAAAATGGAGAGGTTAAAAATTCTCAGTGAAACAGATAGAAAAATGTTAATAGGGATAAACCAGCATATGTCCCTCTAATCTGATTCCTGAAAGAGTTAGTGTTTTCTTCCTTTTTTTGTAATTAACCTTTAAAAAAAATTCAAGCTACAGCCAACATCAAGTGAAATATTAAATTAAAGACATGAAAAATGCAGCTAAAGAGTTATGATTTGGCTAAATGTAAGAACTGAAAAACAGAGTCAAATAATAGAAAATGTTGAATGGCCTTTGTTATTGGAATATGACTTCTCCCTATACCAAGAGTTGTATTTAGCTCAGAAGGTAATTTTATATTATGGATAATTTTGATTTCAAATAAATGAAATTTTTAGATTAAGACGGTTGAGTCATCATCCCTGTAGTTAAAACACATGTGATACTTAGAGACATGGTTTAGTGGTGGACTTGGCAGTGTTACTTTACAGTTGAACTTGGTGATCTTAAGTGTCTTTTTCAAGCTAAATCATTCTATGATACTATGATTCTAAGAAATACCTTGCATGCCTACATATAAAATAATGCTGAAAACATTTAAAACAAAGCTAGATGTTGGCAAAAAAGGTAATATCTCTTTTTAACAACTTTTACTGTCAGCAACATTGTAATATCTGTCTTCTTAGGTTGCTTAGTAGTTTATTCAATAAGATGTTTCATTTGAAATTAAGATTTTCACTAGCAGATAATAATCAATGTGAATAAAATATCAGAACATAGCCCTTCATTAGAGAATAAAGACATCAAAGAACTTCATCAAGCTAGACAGTAAAATGTGTTGTCATTTCAGAATATTATGACAGGATAAAAACCTATGTAGTAATTACTATTTCATGACTTTCAGGAGAATTTATTTCTAAAGTAACTTAAAAAGAATTGCACTTGAAAAGAGTTTGCTTATTTAAATCAGAATTATTTGTGTTTGACATGGATAGAACTTTCTTTAATATATAGTTAGAAAATACTAATTTTTAGATTATATTAATTCATAAAATTTTTAGTTGTTGTCAGTTTAAAATAACCTGACTTTTTGAATACCAATCAGTACTCCCCAGTAAAAGTTAACAACAAAAAGATGAGAATAAGTCTCTTGTCCTCATAATTTAAATGTCCCCATACTTTACAATAATTTGTATAGTAATGTTCAGAAGATAAAAAACTTATTCAATGTATGTAATTTAACACAAACAGCTGAAACTTGAACAATTCAGTATTTTACAAATAGAAACACAACTGGAAAAAATGTGAAAGCTTTTATTTAAGAATCATAAATAATTTACAGGTAAGCTTACTTTATAAATTCTAATGTTTCATTTTATAATTTCCTAAAACAACATCAAAATAGTAAATAGCTAGAACTTGCTAACGTTAGTTGCAAGTATACTTTCTTCTTCAGTTCTTGTGTTAAGGTGATACAATTTTCCACTCCTACGCAGCACCCAGAATTTTATAGTAGTTAGTTATTGTACAAATGGGTGCCTATTTTAGAGGAGCAAAAGTATTTTATAAACACTGGAAGCATTTTTGCCCTCCCCCCTCCCCCCCAGCTTCTTTTTTATCTCAAGATGCAATGAAGAACTGAGCAGAAACTATATTCAAGAAATAAGAAAATAGGCTCTAGATAATCCAGACTTCCAACTCTACTGGAAATCAGTCAAAAAACCAACAAGACATTGGTGAGAATGTTGTGAAATAAAATCAGTTCTTCATCATCCCACCTTTTCCAGCTACTGGATGAGTAATTTGTGTATATGAAATAGTAAATTGAAAAGATAGCTTAATTTAAACAGGGAAACAATGGTAAAGCTTCCTTTCTGCATGCAGACTTTCCAAGGCTGATTTCTACATATGTAAACATGCTACATACAAGGTGATGTATCTCTAGCTACTGCTCCAACTCCTTTGCTTAAGCTGCTCCCCTTTCTCCCCTGGATATATCTGACTTTATATATCATTAACAAAATAGATTTATTTTCTTATAAAACACAAATGCAAGTAATGCCTTTACTACATCCCTAAAAGAGATAGGATTTCTTTACTGTGAGACATAGGCACGTTTTGACATGAAGTTCTGTAAGTAGTATCAAAGCATGGCATTCTCCATGAACACAGGAGCTCTGGGTTAACTTTAAAGACTCATAGAATATCCTGAGCTGGAAGGGACCTATCAGGATCATCAAGACCCACTTCTGGCCCTGTGCAGGACAACCCAACAATCCCACCATGAGCCCAAGAGTGGTGCCCAAATGCTTCTTGAGCTCTGTCAGGCTTGGTGCTGTGGTCACTTCCCTGGGGAGCCTGTTCCAGTGCCCAACCACCCTCTGGGGGAAGAACCTTTTCCTGGTAGCCAACCTAAACTTCCCCGACACAATTTCTGGCCATTCCCTCAGAGCCTGTCACTGGTCAGTAGTGAGTAGAGATTGGTGCTGTCCCTTCACTGCCCCTTGTGAGGAAGTCGCAAACAGAGATGATCTCTGTCCTCAGTCTCCTCTTCTCAGGCTGAGCAGACCAAGTGACCTCAGCTGCTCCTCATACAGATGAAGGATCCCATCCTCCAGACCCTTCATCATACTTGTGGCTTCCTTTGGAAAGCTTAATGTCTTTTTTGTATTGTGGTGCCCAAAATTGCATCCAGGACTCAAGGTGAGGCTGCACCAGTGCAGAGCAGAGCTCGGCTGGTGATGCTGTGGGCCATCCTGCTGAAGGTGCAGCCATGTGTCCTGTCACCCCTCACACCAGCTGCCAAGCAAAGTGGTACCTGTCTGCATCTCTGCCTTTCAGTCACAGAATTCCAAGGTAATGAAAGGAAGAACCATTTTTGGCAACAATTCTATTGTGCCAGAGAAACTTGTCTAAGCTCTATTTACTCCTCATGCTGATGTAGAACACTGTTAATTTTCCACAATGAAACAAGTTCCATTCAATCTTCAAGGTTCAGTTGGTACATTAGCCCGAGATTTGAAATGAGTCTAACTAGGTCCCAAAATGCCTTTCAACTGTAAAGTCAGTTTTATTGGACAATCAGCTTTGACCGAAACATGAGAACCAATTTTTTAATGGAAGATTTTTTATGATATAAAAGACATTATAAAGAAATACAGCTGTACCTTCTATATACTCACAAATAGATATAATTTTTTCAAGCTTGTTTTCAAGCCATCATCTCAATTACTTTCTAGGTGGTTGAAAACTTTACATAATCCCTATTTTTCTCTAGAAAATATCGTATTTCTATTTCCCTAATGAACAGTCTGTGTATCTGTTTCCTGCTCTCTTCAACAGTCTCTGTTCCTACATGTGATACATCAAGAAAATAAAAGTAGTTCCTGGTTAGTAGAAGTAACATGCAGACAAAACTGTTGCAATAAAAAATAGAATTATGATAATACAACTGAACTTGATGTTCTAAACTGGAGAGAACTTGTGTGAAGTGGTTGATGTAACAGCAGCATGCAATAACTCTTTGAAAACAGTTTCTACTCCAAAAGACAAGAAGCTTCCAAATACTACCTCTTTTTTAAGAGCTTCTGGGATTATTTTGGAAAATTTAGAGAGCTAGGTGGCCCATGTGTAGCAAGTAACTTAGCATGTTTTCTTCTTCCTGACCAAAATAAAGTGAAAAAGAATGCAAAAAATTAACCTGCAAAAGAAAGAAATGCTCACCCTGCTCAGTACTCTTACTCTAAGGAAAAACTGTATTGCAAGTCTCCTAAAATGCTAACTGTACTGCGAAAAAGTGGATAAAGGAGAAAAAGCTCATGAGATGTACAAGATATTATTGAAAAGTATAAAAGGATTGTAATGGTCTAAAAAAATCCCTAAGACTTCATATTGAGAGTTTAATAATAGAAATAATAATAGTAATGTCCATGAAATTTGTTTTCAGAATCATAAGACATGATCATGTTTGTTCACTGTTGCTCCTTGCTGTGAATTGGTTTCACTGTAAGGAGGGTGAAAGGTGCTTTTGAGATCCTTCTTGATAATCTTAAAAAGCAAAAAAAAAATTATTAAATTCCTCTGTGAGGAATGTCAGATAAAGTATTGAGGTGTCCTTCATTACGGAGCAAAAACACCAGTGCATTAGTTGAGATAGCGTCTGATACATATTCATTGCAGAATTAAATGGACAAAGCTGTCATCTGATTTTCATTAGCATTAGGTTTATATATTTATTATATATAATCGTATTTCTGAGTTGCAATATTTTATTGTACTTGATCATGTGATTTGAAAGTTCAGTAACATAAAAAGGCAAAAACCACTTTCATCTCTCTGGGTAGTGTATGGGTAGAGCGAAGAGAGAATCACATCCAACTGGGGAATAAGCCAGGCCAACCAGAGCAGCAGCAAATGTTCCTCAGCCTACTCCCAAGGTGAGAACCAGTAGGCAAAGCACCTCAAGGGTGTGGATGGCTGTGGTGGATCTTCTCACAGCCCTCCTCAGAAACCTGCACACTTGATTCCCTGTCTGAAATGCCTATAAACCAACACACACAGCATGTGGAACACACAGGAAGAGTTAGGGAACTGAGTGCACTTGCAGCAACATGATCTCATTGCAATTTCATGTCACTCTAATCTTCAAGAAGGGCAAGTAGGAGGACCCTACTAGCACATAGAGGATAACAAACCAGTCAGCTTCACCTCAGTCCCTGGGAAGTTGATGGAATAGCTCATCCTGGATGTCATATCTAAGCATGTGGAGGAAAAGAAGGTTGTCAGGGGTAGTCAATATGGATTCACCAATACTTGACCAATCCAATTGCCTCTGTGAAGGCAGGACTGGCTGGGTAGAGGAGATGAGAACAGTGGATGTTGTCTCTTGACTTCATCGAATCCTTTGACACTGTCTCCCATAACAGCCTCATAGGAAAACTCAGGTAGTGTGGGTTGGATGCATGGAGAGTGAGGTGATTGGAAACTGGATGTCAGAACTCGGAGAATTGTGATCAGCAGCACCATCTGGATGGAGGCCTGTAGCCAGTGGTGTTCCCCAGGGGCCAATACTGGGGCCAGTCTTGTTCAATTCATTCATCAGTGACATGGATGAAGGGACAGAGTTTGCTGAGAGGGAGGAGCAGCTGATACACCAGAAGACTGTGCTGCCATTCAGCCACAGCAGGCCAGGCTGGAGAAGGGAGCAGGGAGGAACCTCATGGAGTTCAACAAAGGCAAGTGCAGGGTCCTGCACTGGGGAGGAACAGCCCCAGGCACCAGAACAAGCTGGGGACTGAGATGCTGGAGAGCAGCTCTGGGGAGAAGCACCAGGGAGCCTGGGGGTCAACAAAGCATCCATGAACCAGCAGTGCCCTTGTGGCCAAGGATGCCAATGGGATCCTGGGGTGCATTGGCAACAGTGTGGCCAGCAGGTTGAGGGAGGTGATCCTGCCTCTCTACTCGGCCCAAGTGAGGCCACATCTGGAGTGTTGTGTCCAGTTCTGGGCTCCTCAGGACAAGAGAGACAAGAAACTACTGGAGAAGGTCCAGAAAAGGCTATGGAGATGAACTGGGGCATCTCTCTTATGAGGAAAGGTTGAGGGGTCTGGGCCTCTTTAGCACGGAGAAGAGTGGACTGAGAGGAGATCTTATCAATGCATGTAAATATATTAAGGATGGGTGTCAAGCCAGTGGTGCCAGACTTTTTAGTCATGCCCAGGGACAGGACAAGGGGCAACGGGCACAAACTAAAGCACAGGAAATTCCAACTTAATATGATGAAAATTTTTACTGTGAGGGTGACAGAGCACTGGAACTGGCTGCCCAGTGAGGCTATGGAGTCTCCTTCTCTGGAGATATTCCAAATGGCCCTGGACACAATCCTATACAGCCTGCTGTAGGTGATTCTGCTTTAGCAGAAGAGTTGTACTAGATGACCTTGAGACGTCCTTTCCAACCCAAACTATTCTGAGATTCTGAGATTCTGAGAGTCTGTGATTCATGCTTCAGACTTATTTAGGATTAATCACAGTGAAATGCATGTACACAAACTCACAGTTTTCTTGGCAAAGTCAGATCATCTTATCCTCATACCTGAACACACGATAATGGAAAGGGACCCTTTTTAATGAGTTCAAAGGGCTATTTGCACTCAGTCGGAAATATCTAAATTATTGTTTTCATTAGAAGTCCAATGTCAAAACCCTGTCTAAATTACAGAGCAATTGAAACAGGAATTCAAAATGCAACTCCTGATGGACGCAAATTCTTTGCAATGTCGTTTCAAAAAATCCACCTGTAATGCACAGCAGACACAGTGGTATTTATCACTTCAATCTGTAGCTCTGCTAAGTAAATTATAGGGAGAGGGAAAAAATCAAATCTCACTTAAACTAAAGGAAATTAATTTGGCAGGAAAATAGGGCAATCCTGCTCCATTTCAATTACTTAAAGATTATTTTTGCTTGTATTTTTGTTTCACATTACCGTTCATATCTCCTTGCCTTGTTTTTGCTTTCTGAGCTCTGCACACTGTATTTTTTTCCCCTAGCAGAATGCAAAACCTCCCAGGAGTTTAAAAGGCCAATAAAGCAACCAGTCAATGCTGCTCAACTTTTTAAACTCTTTAATCCCTCTAAGAATTTTCCTTGAGAAAGATTTACAAGATAAAGTCAGCAGCAATCAGTATCCAAAGGGTTCCCGTTTCCAAGTGGTCCACATCATGCTTATCCTCCTGAAATTGATTAGGTGCATCTCACTGAAAAATCTCTGAGTCTTGACACTTCCATGGTTAGGGCATAAATTGTTCTGAGGCAAGCTGTTTCTTTTCTTTGAAAGGGGAAAGAATCAGGAGGAAAATTCTTATTTTAAAAGAAAATCTCTTTTCTAATAGGATATTTTATAGAATCACAGAATGGTTTGAGTTTAAAGGAACCTTAAATATCTAGTTCAAATCTCCCTGCCATGGACAGGGACACCTTCCACTAGACCAGGTTTCTCAGAGCCCCATCCAACCTGGCCTTGAACACTTTCAAGGTTGGGGCAGTGTTACGGTCCAGTTTTTAAAGTTATTAGAAATGCCTCTGCCTGAATTAAGGTGCAAATGAGACCATATGCTAAAGTCAATAGTATGGGTTTTATTTGATAGTAAATATGAGAGAGAGACAGAAAGAAAGAAAGAAGTAGAAAATAGATGGGGGGAGGGGGACAGAAAGAGAGTGACAGAGACAGATTAAAGAAAATATCACCACTCCATGGATCCCACTGGTGTACTGATGATCCTCTCCATCTGGTTGTCTTGGTTGTGAAGGTCCCCCTCAAAAAGCATAGAATCCAATGGATTAATATACACTCAGGCCAGGTGAGAATGCTCAGGTACCTTCCCCCTGGGCTTGGGGGGGCAGCTTGACACAGTCTCTTGCAGCAGACTCTGGATCTGTTGCATCACTTTGCATCATGTGCAGTTCTGTGGTGCAGTTCTTGCACAGGAATGGATTATGACACCCCCTCAGCTGCCTCCCACATGAATGTCCCATGGATGTGGCCTCCCCAGGGTTGGGGGTGCCACAGCTGGGCTGGTTTGTGTAAGGGAGGATGGGCGTTCACTGCCTCTGACCAGAGGTTAAGCCACACATCTGAAACCTCCTCCTCCCCCCTCAGTTGAGGGGGAGTCTGTGCAAACCTGGCCTCTGAGGTCTGTGGTCTCCCCCAACCCAAATCCAGCCAGGGGTGATTCTCTGCAGCATTTGGCTTTCTTGTGGATGCATTCCTTTCCTCAGGCTTGTTTGTTTCTCCCTAGACCTGAGATGATGGAACAACAGTGTCGCCTTTATCATATCTAGGTGGCTTAACTCACAGTCCAAAGTTCCAGTCAGGCATCTTCAAGGAGGGGTGGGCTTCTGTGACTGTAGCTTCTTCATACAGTTTTTGCTATAATGGGCAAAACTCCTTCATAACAATGTTTAAGGCATGAACCATTTCCATCCCTGACAGGCAGCCACTGCTTCTCTGGGAAACCTGTTCCAGTGCCTCACCACCGTCACAGGGAAGAATTTCTTTCTAATTTTCCCAGTTGTTCCTGCCGATTGTTCCTGCCGAGAGATTTAAAATGTCTCAGTAAATCTTGATAAGATTAGTAACCCTTAGATGATGTTATCAAAAGAAAATACTATGTTGTTTTATAATCCTTATCTCCATGTTATGAAGTAGGTTTTTAGAGTACATAAATGTGCATATACTGTAATATGAAGGACCTTGCAAGAATTTGGACTTAAAAAACGCACATAGGACTGAAAATAAAAACTTTCCATTCAAAGAGATGTTCAGACATTCGCAGTAAATTGGAATACATTTAATAACTCTTAGTTTTTCTCATATTAGAAAGAATACTTAGGTTGGAACTGAAGCTGAAGTCTCACCCACTGGGATTCCCACTGAGATTACACACAGGCAATCAGAAAAATGCATAAACATTTTTAGATAAATTATACATGAATCAGAACAATCAATTAACATCTTGATTTGATTTGCTCAATTTAAGGATCAAAAATATTGGAGCACAACTTATGACACAGAAAAGTCAGTGCTGTGTTTTTAGGGAAGGAGAGAGAAGGCAAAATCAGAGAAGATACAGAAGAATGCAAGTTCCTGCACCAGTTCCTTTAGTGAGGTGATTTTTCAAGGTAATTTCCTAATACAGGGAAAAAACCATAATTTTTAAGGCTTAAGACGCACTGTAAACTAACTAAACACAGATTTACATAAGGCATTTAAAAGACTAAATAAGGATGTTGTGCCAGTTTGGACAAATTTGGAGGGAATATCCTCTGATAGAAGGCAGGTTACAACCACCCCTCCCAAACCAGGTTCGGGAAGAAAGAAATTTTCCTCGGAGGAAAGTGAAAGAGATAAAAAACTATTTATTTAAGAAACACACAGGAAAAGGATAATAATGCTAAATAATAAAACCTTTTGCTGTGGAGAGAAACCTGGGAAGATTTCAGAGTTCTTCTGTAGGTGTGGTCTCTCTCCTCCTTGGAGCTGGGTCGGCGTGGGCCCACCTCCGGGGCCTCAGTGGAAAATTCTCCCGATGTGTACTGATGTTGAAACAGTCCAGAAGAGAAGAAGGGAAAAAAACAAAGTCCCAGGAAAGCAAAGTTCAACTCTCCGTCTCCCTCTGGAGAAAATGAGCCGAAAGCTGAAAGGCTGAAAAGCAAGCAGGGTGCTTCCTCCACTCTTGCTGCTGCAGCAGGGGAGTGTGTGTCTGTGTCCTTGAACAACTGTTTTGAAAAGTTCGCTCGGTTTTTTCCTCTCCCCCCTGTCAGGCTCAGTTTAAAGGCACAGAAAGGCACAAAATTAATTTCTGGGCATAGAGCAGCAATAGGGAATATACATCATAAAGTCACCCCAAGAGAGATGTGCAAAACATTTTCTCTGATATCTTCTCTCACATGTGTTCTTCATCCGAGTCAGACATTTCAGAATAGAAAAACTATATTCCTTCATTTCATCTTCACATTCATGTTATATATACAAGCCTGTGAACAGCAAGATTTCCAGTCATATCCCTGGGCCAATTTACAGTTCTTTGGAATAAAATAAATATAATGACCTTTACTTTAAAAAGAACTGCCAAAAAAACCCAAACTATTCAGATAAAAGATCTTTTGTTCTACTTCTATTGGACAACGTTAACTAATCTTTATGTTTTTCGTTTCTGTTGATACAGTGGAAAGCTTCAATTTTTTCATGTGATACTAACTACCAAGTGGCTTACAAAAGCATCCAAACCTCTTATATTTTCTCAACAGTAATAAACTTGTGCTAATGAACAGAAAAATAGCATTTAGGACAAACAAATGTCACTATTTCTGGTTCAAAGAAGAGTCACGCTAAACTCTGGGGCATAGTGTATTAAAAGATTTGTTTAAAAAAATCTTTCCCACAGAAATTCACTAACCTCAGTGGGCAAACATTTCCAAGATCTCTTCTGTTCTCTAGTAATACAGAGATAAAAAAAAATTCACAGATAAAAAAATCTACATAACTCTTCTCTTCATGCCATAGTCTTCATGTCCTATTCAATTCCTTGCATGTTGTAAAATACTGGTAACCTATCTAGTTAGGTGTTCCTTAGAGAAAAGAGAAGACAGTACAATTCTGATTTTAATTCAAAGCAAAGTTCAAAGATGAGATAATGAAATGTATTTCAGCATTACATGGAGCTTTTCTTCTCTAACTTGTGTTGTCAGACACTGGAACAGGCTGTCCAGGGAAGTGGCTGAGTGCCCATCCCTGGAGGTATTTAAAAGGTGTGTAGAGGTATCCTTTAGGGTCATAGTTTAGTGGTGGATCTGATAGTGTTTATGATTGGATTCAATGATCTTAAAGGTTGTTTCCAACCTAAATGGTTCTCTGACTCCTTTTGGGATATTTCCATTCTCAGTGGGGCAAGAAGTAGGTCATTATCTTTGAACCTTTCTCCTTAACAAACATGTCTGTTTCCCCCTCTTTTTAAATGCAATATCCACCCTTATTCCTTCTGATCATCTATGAAGTAGATAGAATATAAAAAATGTCTTGGCTTTATATTAGTAGCTAGGAAATTAGTAAACTAGAGAATCTTCAGTCACTTGCACATTAATCTATATTCATAGACCAACAATTTTGATAACTGATGCATCATTCAAATCAGTTTTTTCCTTCCAAGTGGCTGGTGTAATGTTGATCTTCATAAGAAATAAACTGTTCCAAGTTTCATAACAGAGTGTCCAAAGCTGATGACCCTGGAGAGAAATCACTCCCAGAATATTTTTGTAAAGCTTGTAGAGAAAAACAGAAGAAACTGTATTGAAAGGGCAGAATAACACTATATTTTGATTTAACTGGTAGCTGGACTATATTGTAATCAAGATTTTCTCATGTGAGAAACTATTAATACAGTTTAATCCTCTAGAAATTTATGAAGAATGGAATTTTCAAGGGAAAGTATTTGGGGTATCTTTAGGCTTTTATTTTGCCAGTTATATTACAGACTGCATTACAAATCAAGAAATTTGCTTTGAAAATTATATTAAAGGTACTTCTAGCCATTTGTATTAAAACAGATAAAAATAAGACTTTAGAAACCTAGTATATTCACATTAGGGTGGGGGGTCTGGGGTTTTGTTCCTGTTTTGTTTTTTTTTTTTTAATATCCACAACCTGTAATTTTTTAAAAATCATTCAGGAAAAAAAATTGAAAAAAAAATCTCTGTAGAACTTGTTATTTCATAATCAATCATTCTTGGTGCATTAACTGCATAGTGTAAGACAGAAATATGACAAAAATGCTAAAGCTTCACAGGTTTTTTTAACAGAAGAAACATCATAGGAGTCCCAAGTAATATTTATTTTAACATTCACAGTACTTTTAAACAACCTATTGAGAATGTAATATCACATTTTTAGCAAAAGGTTTTTTTATTTGCATTTTTGATAATTGGGAGTGTATGATGGTAACCCACGTATTCTGGAAAAATTCAAAAGCGGAACTGGAGAACCTCCAGCCGACTGTGACTACTCTGCACAGTCACAGTGCCAGAGATCTGCTAGGCTGCCTTCATAGCACGCAACTAGAAAAGAGAAATTCTATAGGACACTGGGATACATGATGGGATATCTACAAAGTAGGATCCTGTAGAGTATTCTGGTAACTGCAGGCTGGTGAATCTGACTTTCATCTCTTCTACAATGCAAGGGTTTGCAACCAGGAATATGTTCACTGAGGCTGTGGAGAAAGTCTGTCAGGAAAGCGACAGTGGGGCTTTTGTAATGGAAATCCTGGCTCACCAGCTCCCTGGTATCATAGGAACTGTCAATAATAATGTAGATAAGGAGAATCAGGTAGATATGAAACCCTTCACAAAGTTCCAGACTGAAAATCAATAGGAAACTGAGCTACCATGAATTTGAGAAAAGTTGCTTGCTTTGTAGAAGATGTATTTCTTTTACATAGATAGAAAATTCCTTGAAGAATGTGAAGAAAATTCCTAAAGATAAAATATTATAATAGGGAAAAATCAGTGTTTGGGTCACTGGTGGATCAGTTTTGAACCTGTTTTTATTCACTATCTTTATAAAAAGGCTTTTGCACAGATTATTAAGGCATTCCAGGTAGTCAAGTGCCAAATTAATGGCAAGAAATAGCAGAGGATCTCAGAGAATGAAATATGGGAGCAAAAAATTGTCACATGAGCTGTAGTATAGATGGAAGTGAGGCAACACACGTAACAAAAATAATCCAAACCATGTCTGTGTGACGCTGAACTCAGAACTGACAGTCTCAGCTCTGAAAAATGTTCTGTCAGTTTTCTGAAAGGATCTGCTCTGTGTTCAGTGGCAGCAAAAAGAGCCGACAAAACGTTGGATACCATCAAGAAGGATATTGAGGATGAGACAGATGGTGTAGTTTTTCTGCTATATAAAGCCTTGGTACACAGACTTCTGGAACACTGCACACAGCTCTGGCCCTGTTACTCAAAGTCTTGTAATTACCAAAAGGGAACACGCCATGTAAACAGAGCCAAGAAGGTTTGTTCAAGTGTTGTTTTAACAGTTTAAATGTCCAAATTACCTAATTAATGCAGGAAAGCCTCAGTAGTAGCATAAAGCTGTTAGAAAAAAATCCCCTTTCTCTGGTGTTATGCTTACTCTTTTGGTGAATTTTGGGTGCTAATACCAACAGTTTCGGTCTTCTTTTTAGAAAAATAAGGTGAAGAAAGTCTACATCAGGTCATCAGCTTCTGGAGTTCTTCAGTGGGAGGCATGTGATTTTCCTAGGGGGTGGTTCTTCCTCCTCTGATTTGGATCTCCTTGGGGTTATTTGAATGTGCTTGAAGGTCTGCTTCCTTATCTCTGTGGGTCTGGCCATGTGCCTGATAAAGACCAAGAGGGCAGTCCAGAAGGCCATCTTTTTAACCCAGCCATGTGAAACACACTTGTTTTCACAGGATGCATGGAAATAGGCAGCTCTCTTATATACTCATTTAATACGGTGAAGACATATGTTCAGGTTACAATTACTATAGCTAGGATTATATCTCAAATGTCCTAATCCTTGTTCAAGACAGGAGCAGTAAAGCAACATTTATTTTGAATTATTTAATAAGTCATTTTAGAACTGCTTGAAGGGGATATTTTCTTAATTTAAAGGTATTATGACCCAAATAAGCCCAACCCCTAATTTAAAACACAACATATTCTCAGCTGGGTACATATAAGATATATGCCAATCTAATTGCATATTTACTTTTTACTATACCTTGGGATGCTCATTTTTTGGATTTTCTTCCTTTTATTGGGCTAGTGAAATTGAGATTGTTTTGCATTATGTAGCAGTGAATCCAAACTCAGATCTACTTCCTTAGCTACTAAAAATAAAAGGAGATGCCTGGAAACTGAAAACTGAAAACAATGTGGCACACCAAAAGACAGTAGTGTTAGAGTCTAACATAAGAACACATAAATGCCCCAAACTGGGACCTTAATGCCTAGGTAAGTACTATTACCTATTTTTATTAGGAAATGAAAAGTTAGAAAAGGAGGAAAATAAAAAAATAAAACCAAATCATATTTTATGTGATGGTTCCAGTTTCATATACCTTCTGTGCCCAGATTCATCACTTTACACTCAAATCCTACATACATATATGAGCTTTTAGACACTATTCCAAGCATACATAAGCAGTGCCTTTAATGCAGGAGTGCAGCAGTCCCTGAGTAAACTGTGCACGACAGTACATAGCTGGGGTAGCTCAAAGAAGATTAGAAAATGGCCTTGATCCTGCAGCTTGCAGTTCTAGGCTGGAAGGATCAAGATCAATGGCACCTTGTTACAGTGCAACTTCAGCAGCCTCAGCACTGCCATGAAGCATCTGTTTCATTTCAGCCAATTTTTAGGGGCTTACTTCGCTCCATTCTTGATCACCTTTCTAAAGGCGAAGGAGGAAACCAGCTGGGACTGGTAATGTTTATTCAGTGTTTCATGCTGTATTTCACTAATTTGTTCTATAAAACACAAAATGAAACTTGTTCATCAGTAATTGAGATGGATCAAATGACAAGGAAAACAAATTGATCCAGGAATCTGATTCATCACTCTGCTATTGCAGAGGTTACAATGTGCACTTAGTCAGCCAGCCTGTGAGAAAATAAAACTTTCAAGGGAAAACCTTGGGGCTGGACAAACAGCAAACAACCTGGTTACTTATTCAATCTTGTCGATGTGTTTCCTTCATCTTTTTTTAAAGACGTGGCAAGAACTCTGTTAAAAACAAGTGCTGTGTGTAAAGTTTTCAGATTGGTAAGATTTGAAATAGAGAATGTCATCCTGGTCTCAACACCACATTATCAGAATTAATTTATTTAGGTTTACAAGGACCTAAATCTCTCAAAGACATTAGGATTCTCCCAGTTTTGTGTATGTGAGAAGATTTAGCTCTAGCACTTTAATGAGCATATAAAGTGAAAAAGCTGTGGTCACATTTCTGTTATGAGAAAAAGCTAGACAGGCTTTTCGATAAGGAAATTTAAGCTATGTGAACTTTTAAAGGTAAAATGACACAGACCACATCAAGGTGATAAATAGTTAAAATTATGCATTTTATAACAATAACATATTGAATAGGGTCTGTCAGTAGTTAGAATTCTTAATATTGAATGTTTATAAACATATACACACCCAAAAAGAAACGTCATTAAAAGACTGAAGATGGACGTAAGGTTTATGAGAGTTCTTCTGCAAGTCAAGCAGTTTCACGAGCACCAGAACTAATGAAGCCTGCTTTCTATAGATTTGTGTCTCAGGGTTGATTTGTGAGCCCTGACTGATGAGTTCCTTGCAGCAGAGACACATTAAAGAGCTCTGCTGGAGTGGATTGTTTCTAGTCTCATAAAAAGTGAACTCCTGCCACTAGCTCTTCCTTAGTTGGGCAAATAAGTGAAAATATACATGATCATCTGTCTTGGGCCACTTATAGACACAAAATTCGTGAAATATTAGCATCAGTGAGGCCTCTACATAATTCTGACAGCTTGCTTGAAATAAATGATGGAGTTTAAGAATTACATGGGGGAGAGTGGATAAATATAGCTGCTTTTTCACACCTGAATGTGAATATATTGTAACCAAACCAAGTAAAACCATTTCAATACCTTCCTTTGTTTTTCTTTCAACATGTACTTACACCAGATAAATTAATTAACAATGTGCACTGTTCTCCTAAGTTTAATGTGTTCCTTTTTGTCCAATTAGGCAAAAGAAATATATTGGCTGTTCCTGTGGTGTAACCATGTGAGAACATTTAGGTTTCATTGTATGATACATTTCTCTAAAAATTTGAAACAGATCCTCTTACCCATATAAAAAGAAGACCCCAAACTGTTTTATCAGGTGAGGTAGGTATGGTCAAAAGTAAAAAACCAAAATTCTGTCTGGCACTTACCAATCCTGCTTTTGAAAAATCACCTCTTCAGAGGACGGTGTTCACCTCTAGCAGTGGTGGGGGGAAAGTGAACATGTTGTGTAGCTTTACATATTTGTGAAAGTACATGATTTTAGCATATGGAAAGGCTATTCTTTATTATGTTCATTATTTATTACCCACATGTTGAAATACAAAGGAAAAAGAATATGGTTTGATTTTTTTCTTTACTGCTCTGTAGGGACAAAGAGTGTTAGTGAAAGAGATGTTTATTATTAGCCCGGAAATTAATTCATAAAACAAAGCAGAAACCCAACTGGAGAATGGATGTCCTGAAATCTTTACGACAAAAGTTCTATTTTCCCATTTTTCCGTAAAATTCTACAAACACTGTCATCTCCTGAGATGATTCTGTGTCTGAGGACGTCTGCACATTCCCCCACATCCCTTCCCAATCCAGGTGACTTTGTAACTGATTTCTATTTGGCCCTTGTTCAGGCACTGATACCTAAGCTGCAGAGATTTCCAGTCACAGCTGCAGCTAAAAATAACTTGATTAAAACCTGACTGGACACTTGAAGAATTCACAAAATTAAATTTATTTGGTCTCTTGTATATGTGACCAAAATCAGACTATGCTCCATTCATGTTCTGTTTCCTTTGCAGAGATAATGGTGATTTTTCCATACTGTACAAAATGGAACATTAATTTGCGGCATGAGAGAAAATTTGGAATCTCACAAACAGAAATTCATAAAGAAAAGGTCTATAATTAGTTTCTATTTTTGATCTGTTAAACACTTCAGGAATGAGAAAACATCACCCCATCATCAATTTCAGCAATGGCATTGTGTAATTTTACCAATAAAGGAAAAACCAGAAAGGTACAAAATATGATTTACAGAAAGTCAATGTATCTTTGATCCCATGAGGGAAAACAGCAATCTTTAAAGGCTCTCTATACTTCCAAAATATTTTTTCCATCCTAAAGTGCAGGTCAAATTAATATAGATCTGCACAGATTTGATAATGAAGTGAATCTTTTTCTTTTCCTTAGTGATATTCAACTGTCGGATAATAATTTGTGATATATTTTCTTGTTTTTCTGGATTTGATTAACTTATTTTATTCTAGCATGAGGTTTTCTGGGAACAATTACACATGAAGCAGACGGTGTGTTTTTAATTTTCATGCTCCGGGCTTGTACAATGTTTTCATTATGATTTATTCTAATTGAATCAGAAGCCATAAATCTACTCTTCAAAGGAATCACAGTCTTTGCAGATTGATAATTATAACTCTTGTCTGTCAGATTTGTCTTAACATCTAAATGATACCATAAAAATGCAAACCAAATCATTCTGTAAGAAGCTTAGCTTTCATGTTTATAGCTCTGTAATGTTCAAAACCTTCACTTCAGCTGAAGAAAGCAGTAAAGTTAGGAAAAAAACAACCCAACAGGTTTTTAAACACTGTAAACTGCATTTATTATCCAAGATATAACTACTACAGATATAAAACAAGTTTCACACAGAAAGCAAAGTAAACCATGATATTTTATATTAGCTTTAGCTTCAGATTTTATATAGAATGGTTTGAGGTGGATTTTATTATACTAGTTTGCCAGTGCAGTAACCCACTCCTATCCCATCTGTCCAAACAGAGGTAAAGTTAACTTTTCGCCTTTTTTTGGGGGAGAAATTCAATTACAGACTGGTTGTTTTACATAGTTTCATATTTAAAAAATCTATTCATAGCCAGGCTTTATTTCCATTCAAATTATTTCTGGACGGCATTTTCCCCTTATTTTTTAAGAGGAGGCATCGAAGGTGAGGATCAGTGAATTCAAACAACCTGTGGAATTCTTCCCATGCCCTGAGGAAATTCTGTTTGAATATGAATCAGTAGTGCTAATTAGATGAATAGGCAGATTGTTGAGTATTTTACTTTAGGCTGTTAAACTCTGAATGTCTAAAATTGTTATTTCAGTGCTTTGCTGTCCTCTGAGAAATTGCTTATTGGAATTATCATACTATGTTTGTGGGGAGATGGTGGAGTTAATTACAGCTTTCTTGTCTTATATTAATATTCTTTCCATTTCTTCAGTTTACAAATTTTCTGGCTTGGATTTGTTTGAGCTTTTAAATGTCATTAAACCCAGGTATTACCTTTTCAAGTTAAAAATAGCAGAGGTATACTGCTATAAAAACCTAAGATAGTTTCTAGGATAGGTTTTCTCAGACATTCAGGATATCTAATGCATAGTATTATTGCACCAAGGTGATTTTTTTCTCCCTTTCTAACTTTTTGTGAATGAAATTGCTCATGCAAATCTGCAGACAAGGGTGTTCAGGGGCAATAATAAAATGAATGCACATAATCAGCAAGCAATGATTCCTTTTGCCAGAATTGCTGACTGGTCATTTACACTAAGCAAGGAATTGCAGCACTGAAATTCCTGACTTGTCCCCAAGCAAACATCCACATTGCTTTCACACAGCCACACTTGCCATTCCAGCACTGGCTCAAGGGATGTTAGCTTGGAAGTCACTGCTTCAGTGTTGAAGGAAACTCAGTTTTCATGGGAGAGAGAAAGAGGCTGTACATCTTCCCCCTAGTTGCATTGCATCACACAACAGGAGCTGACTTTGGCAATGTTAACAGGGGGAAAGAAGGATAATCCTGCTAGTCCCCTGAGAACCAGAGGAAATCTCTGTCTAGTGCTCTATTAGACATAAGACTGCCCTTATGTGTCATTTCTCTTTCCACTTTACCAGAACACAAACCCTGACAATGCTGAGAAGGTGAACGCCAGTTAGTCTCGTCTACTTTGCATCAAGAGATATTGCCACTGGCAGGAAAAGGAAATAAAAGATAGGTGAGGAAATAGCAAAAAAACCACTGAACAAACCAAGTATGACACTGCAGATCATAAATCGAAAGCAGTAGGTGTGATCGTCTTTCTATGACTTTTACCAGAGAAACCACATTTTCCCCTTGTTGACTAACCTAAAAAATTCCAACAGACTCACTACTATTGAAACAGCCGTGAAGCAAATTTTTAGTATGGCAGAACCATGACCATGAGCAACTATTATGGGGAAAGCTTTTGTACCTTTTTTAGGAAAACAACACAAATGAGTGCATTCCTGAAGGGCCTGTACGCTCACAGATGCAACACAGGGAACACACAAGAAAAATTAGAAGTCAGTGAAAACTACAGGACCATAATCCCTTTAGTTTCACAGAGACATGGTGGGATAGGCCACACAATTAGGGCTGTGCCATGGATGGATACAGGTTGTTTAGGAAGGTAGCCAAAGAGGACAAGTGGCAAGTGAAAGAGGAGCAGGATCACAGAGAATTTTGCCTTGGGATGGATGATGAGACATTCGAGAGGTGATGGATCAGGATTATAGGTCAGATCAGTGTGGGAGATGCCATGGTGGATGTTTGCTACAAACTGCCTGTTATGCTCTGATTAGTGAGAGATGCCTCTGCTTGAATTCAAGTGCAAATGAGAACATACACCAAAGTCAACAATACAGATTTTATTTAACAGTAGATGGGAGGTAGACAGATTGAAAGAAATCAAAAGAGCTGGGGGAGGGAAGGAGGAGAGAGAGAGAGAGATCAAGCAGAAGATAGTCACCACACAAGGATTCGGAGGCTTCATGTTGGTCCTTCTCCATCCAGGGCTTCTCAGTGGTGGGGGTCCCAGAGTCATCCTTCTGAGGTTACCACCTTTATACAGCCCAAGCTCTGAGTATCCACAGGGCAGTCGCAGATGCCTTTCCCATAACTTGGGGTGATACGCATGAGAGTAGCTCCTTCCTTTCCCAGTTTGCCACAGTGGGAATTTTTGTCCAGATATATTAAGCAGGATGTGGTAAACCAGTCTCACCGCACTAGTCCTGGAATTAGCACCTTCCTGTTGTAGTTTCTAATCTCAAGTTCCCATTGTGGTGGTTGATCTTATGGCAAGTTCCTTCTGTGGCCTTGACAGTGTTTTGAGACAGGCAACTGTGCTCTTTACATCTTTACCCTGCCTGTTCAGGGGGAAGCAGCAGATGAGGTCTATTCAGACACCTGGAAGAGGCCACATATGTGCAGACTTTTCGTCTCATAGGTGATTTGAATCACCCTGACATCTGCTGGAGAAGGAACACAAAAAGGAACAAGGGATTTTTGAGGTTTTGGGAGCACATTGATAAGAACTTCCTGTCAGAGGTAGCTAACAACTTCCTGACAGAGCAGTTAGGAAGGGAAGATGCTCAGCTGGGCCTCATGCTTACAAAAAAAAGGAAGGGCTTTTTGGGGCTGTGAAGGTCAAAGGCAGCTATGATGGCAATTACCATGAGGTGAAGGAATTCAAGATCCTGAAAGTAGGGAGCAAGGCTAAAAGCAAGATCATATCCCTGGACTTCGTGAGACAACTTTGGCCTCTTCCATGATCTGCTTGAAATGTCCCATCAAATAAAGCCCTAGAGGGAATAGGAGCCAAAGAAAACTGCTTTATATTCTGGGATCATTTCTTTCAAGCTCAAGAATTGTCCATTCCAAAAAGTAGGAAATGCAAAAATTCCAGGAGGCCTGCATGTATGAAGAACAAGCTCTTGGCAACTTCAATAGATGAGAAGGAAGCATACAGAGTATGGAAAGCAGGGACAGCAACCTGGGGTACACTGTCCAAGCATGCAAAGACACAGGAAAGCCAAAGCTCACCTGGAATCGAATCTGGCAAGGGATGTCAAAGGCAAAGGAAGAACTTGTATAAGCACTTAGCAAAAGGAAGACTAGGGAAAATGTGGACCCACTGCTGAATGAGGCCGGGAAGCTGGTGACAGAGGCATGGAAAAGGCTGAGACATTGAATTACTTCTTCACATCAGCCTTTTGTAGCTGGATCAGCCTTCAAAAATCCCAGGCCAGAGGGAAAATCTGGAGCAAGGAAGATGTACTATTTGTGGAAGACAATTATGTCAGCAAATACTTAAGGACACTAGATGCACCCACTCTAACAGGGGATGAGATTAGATGGTGCCATGCTCAGCATATAAAGCTGGGGGAAGAAGATGGAAGGGGGGAACCTTTGTAGTTAAGGTGTTTGTCTTCCCAAATCACTGTTATATGTGATGGAGCCCTGCTCTCCTGGAGGTGGCAGAGCACCTGCCTGCCCATGGAAAGCAGTAAATTAATTC
Organism: Dicrurus megarhynchus; assembly: GCA_013399195.1. NCBI lineage: Eukaryota > Metazoa > Chordata > Aves > Passeriformes > Dicruridae > Dicrurus > Dicrurus megarhynchus. Next base: position 103,680 of record VXAD01003957.1, on the reverse strand, counting down.
CTCGTTCTGCTTTGTACAAACATGTAGCTTTTGTTTTATCTAAACCAGTGAGTTTTCTCATGTTTACCCTTCCAGTTTTCTTTCCCATTTCTCTCCACCAGGGAGAATGTGAATGAATGGCTGTGTGGGGCTTAGTTGCCCTACCAGGTTAAACCATGACACCTCTGTATTTAAAGCACCATCACTGCTGGCACTTAGGATGTCCCACTATATTCTGTATTTACAAGTACAACTAACAAAGTGAAACCCCAAGGTTTTGTAGTATTGTGCAAAAATTTAAAGGGCTTCTGATCACAGTCACAAAGAAAACAATGAAATAATGGAGGACACTGATGTATGTTTCTGCTTAATAAAATATGGCACACAAAATAAGAAGGTGAAAACAAACCAGTAGAGAGACAAAAGAAAATCAGCCCTATTTCTGCACTGTGTGCCACGAAACTATTGAAGAAGGCAGATAGGATAAGGAGAAAAGTGGGATTACATTTCCCAGAATATGGGACAACATCATGTCAATTCCCTGAGAAGTTATATCCTAAAGGTTACTTGTATAGAAGTAAAAACCTTTTCAGGTGCAACAATCTATAAAGATTCCATTTATGAGTTAATTTCCTGATCTTTTTAGGGAAGTAAAAAATATTTCTTAAGTTCCCTTTGATTTTATCACAATTTCATTGCATAGAATATTTAAAGTATTTTTTTGTTTGTTTGGTTTGGTTTCATTCTGTTCTGGAATGCAAACATTTAAAAAATGAATATTTTTTGATGTCTACTAGAAACCTTACACTAATTGCAAGATGACAAAAAAGGTATTTGACTTACCTGTTTGAAAGTGCTACAATCCATCCTATTGCATATAAATTTACTAGCATATAATTTTAGATAGAAAAAGAACCTGTTTAAAACTATGCAAGTTTTGGAGGTAATGACTTTGAAGTTTTTTTCAAGAATCCATCTGGACCAACAGTTTTACTCTCTGCTATGTCTTTAAAACCATTAATTATTCTCCTACAGTTATTATGTTGCTGTTTTAAGCATCACATTGTTCTAACTTCAATTTAGCTAATTTTAGATTTTAAGCTGTTCCTGTGCCTAATTGTTTTTAAGACGCTCATAGCTATGTAACAATTTGAATTAGGAAATTAATTCCAATTAATTTCCTTCATATTCTCTAAAATAGTGTCACTAAGTTTTTTAACTGCATTTTCCCCAATCTTCATCATTGAAATATACATTTTTTTATTCCATGATTCTCATAGTAATAGATTAAGGTCAATTCTCCATCATTCCTTATATGTCATGTATATCAATTTACTTCCCTAATTCTACAGTATTTTAAATAATGCTCTTCACTTATTGTTTATAATAGTATTTCTATAAAATTGAATTTTATTTTGAGAAAAAGGATATTATATGATGATATGATGTGATGTGTTTGTAGAGGTGTGAATTTGCTTCTGGATGTTCTTTATATCTGAGAATAATTACAAACGTTTCTGTAAATCAGTGTTTTGCATGCAAAATTTGGAAAAATATAACTTGTATGGGAGTGCAACCAACCTTTTCAACCACCATATGGTGCATGAACTTTCAAAACTGACTGAAATCTAATGTAGCATGAGAATATTAGAAAAAAATGATAACTAAAAGTCTCTCTCACTATGACTTCTCCCAAATTTATCATTAGAAACATCCTCTATATTATTCTTCCTGTATCTGTTCACCAGTGATAATTAATTTGTTGAAGAAATAGAACTATTTTAGTGACTTTCTTTTTTCCTTTTTCTCAGCATCATCACGTTGCATATCTGCTTTTAAAAGCATTTTAAAGTTTTTTTGTCAGAAATATGTATATTACTATGGCCATAAAGGTAATAGTGATATTTGGACTGTCATTATGCAAGAATTAGGGAGAAATGCATTTGAACACTTCTGGCAGGCAATTCGAGCCACCTGAAACAGTGATGTACTGACAAATCCATTGTAAATACTGTTGTCCTTGATGTTGATAATGATAGCTGCAGACAGATTGCTGTAACGGCAAGAAGAAATATTGCTGTCTTCCACAACTACTCATCTGACTCTGATGTCAATCAAATCTTATACAGAAGAACTAGAGCAGTGCTGAAAAAGTGGTATCAAACTCAACGTGTTGACAGGCACAGGCTCAGTTTCCCAGGGGGAACTTCTTCCATGAAAATACTGCTGGTTTTCAATGGGACATGAAAGTTTGCTTTGCTTAGGGGAGCAAGCAACTTGTTTCTACACAGTTCTCTTTGCAGAGATGAGCTTTCCTCTGAAACATTTTAAAACAAGGTTATCAGCAACAAACACATAGGATCATCAAATTTCAGTGAAAGTTTGAGACGGAAAAATTTACCCAATGAGGAGACTATCCTGGCTACCTTTAGTTTATGAACACTAAAGCATTTGGATAGAAAATGTAGTCTTAAGCAATAAAATAAGCATAGATCATCCAAGGTAAATGTCCTGACTACAGAAAATTGTGCCAGGAAATAACATTAGTCTTTAAAAAATCCAGAGTTTAAAACTCTTTGTGAATCCAGAAAAAGATCTTAGAAATATATAGCTCTTATTTTTCTTGTCCAAGAGTATGTAAAGCAAAGATATTAGACTATATTTATTATTCATTAAAATATTTTTCCCAAAACATTAATCTCAGACAAATTATACAGGAAAATCACCAGATGATAAAAATAATTCTTCTAGACAGACTAATTTGAAAGTTTTGTTGAAGTGGTTATATCGACAGTCAAGACAAGATTTTTATGTTTAAACCAGATGAAACTGATTGGACTTGAGGACACTTGATACTGTGGGTCTATGTAGATGGGAGCTGAGGGTGCTCAGCACCTAAATGATATTACCAGCCTAGAGAGTTTACATGCTAGTTGGCCTCCTTTCAGCTGTCCTTGCTGCAACATGCCCTTGGATTACCAAATAACCAAATTTACCTTGCAACTAAGCAATTTTCTGTGCTTTCTTTCCTCATACAGCTTGGAGAAATGTTAAGGATAGTTGTGATCTGTTATCCTGGTATTTAACAGTTTAGCCACTGGCTAGTGGGAAGAAAACTCTGGACTTAATGCACCTATAGTTTAAACTTCTTATTAAATGGTCAGCTAAAGATTTCTCTAAAGCCAGACGAGATAAAATTCTCCTTGATGAAGAGCCTGGAACATTTTCCAGGGCATATTGAGGCCCTGAACCACAGAAATGCAGGTACTTGATTTGGCAGGGAGAACTTTCCCAGTTCTCAGAAACAATTTGAGTAAGAGGGTTTTCAGCACCCAGCTAAGTAACACCGACGAGAACCAGCCTTGACAGTAGCAAAAAATAGTATTTTCTGTTCCTGATAAACTCTGTGCTGTCTCCTGTCTTGGCACGCTCAGAGAAGAGCTGATGCATAACCCATGCAATCTGAACTTGGTCTCAAACACTGAGTCAATTATTTCAGCATTTTCTTCTCTTAGAAGCATAGTGATATAAATCTTGTTGAATTCAGCAGGGCTTAAACACATTCTGAATTGCTTTTCTACATTAGGGCTTTAGGTGAATTGTATGAAGAAAAGAAAAAAAAAATCTTCACAATCCATTGATTTTGATCGTCCTGCCCTGGATGGGACCACATTGTAGAAAAGACAAAATCCAACCTAAAGATTCAGAAAAATAAATGGTATTTATAAAAATATACATGCTTTCTACAAAACTAAGCATATTTTCTGAATACCTTTATTCTCTGCTAACTTCTTATTTTCTCATTAGGAAGAACAGATGGAAGTTTATTTCCAGTTCTTTATAGAATAAAGTAACTATAGAGACATTTAATTTGCAGATCAGTCTTCTTAACATGTTGACTGATGCAAATTGTTGAGCTTTACTTCTTTCTCCTCAATATTCACCCACGTGATATGCTTTGAGTGTGGCTGTTATAAAAGTAGTTGTTCAAGGGATATTGTACTGTGGGAAATATAACTTATTGTCCGTAACAGCTTTCATATCTGGTATGAGATAATCTATGTGCAAATAGTTAGACTCTTAAATATAGTCACCTCTGTTCAAAGAAAAAAATAGAACAGAAATGCTACTCCCTTTCATACAAATTTAGAGGAAAACCTATTCCAAAACTGCAAACAGCATCAAAACCTCCAGGAATTCCAATATTTTCTTTGTAATAAGTTAGTACATGGAATGAAAGTTCATTTGAATTCTGAGAAAAATGCTCATATTTTATCCATCAAGTAGATGGCCCTTATATTATAATCCTCTGACTCGTAAAAGTGGATTGAATAGCTGCAACAGTAAAGTAGAGAGTTTAATGCACATGAAAATGGGCACAACATATTAAACGTTACAGGCCAAACAAAAAAAAATCCTGAAGTGCCAAAATGAGTTTAAATCGGAGGACTTATGACTTGTAGCAGCAAGTTTAACCAAAATTTTCGATGTGGATGAGAGCGGGCAGTTCCAGTGAAATTTAAGATGCAGTAGAGTACTCACTAAGATAATGAATTCAAAGCTGGAAGGCAACAAAAATGAGAAGACAGTAAATTAACACATTTGAAGAGGAAAAAATTTTTAAAGGTAGCATAAATTTTCCAGTATTTTGCCTGAAGCTGGATAATCCTGAGAATATATTATGGCTTACAAGAGCTATCATTTAACCTCCCAAAGTAGACCTAATAATTCAAACAGACCCAAGGATGCAAATCAAGATATAAAACCCTAAGACGTTGCCTATATTTGCATGAAACCCAGCAGCTGGTGAAGTCAATTGTAAGGGACTACAGCAGGGCAATTACTATCCATTTTATATCCTATATGTACATGCTGATGTAGATGTAAACAAAAATATTAGGCCAAAACCACCCTTCCTGATCAGCATATTAGATTTGTTGGAAATGAGATACCACACATGAAAATGTTAACATTAAAGCTGGAGGACTGGGGTTTTGTCTTTTTCCTTGTAATGACGTATTGGAAAAAATGTTGTTTTAAAAATCAAAAAGGTATTTGCTGATTCCTCTAAGTAGTGGGCCTGGGTTTGGGTTTTTCCTATAGATCAACACTGTATCTCAGTTCCATAGAAGATGTCCTAACCATAAAATTAGCAAGACATCAGAAATAAATAATTCCCAACACAGTGGGCAGCAGAAAGCACAAAAAAAGTGCACAGCTCTGTAACCCAGTAGTTACACTCCTGTGAATGATCATAAACCTGGATCCAAACATGGCTTTTATTCCATGACTTCTTGATGCCAAGTACATAAAAAAACATTAGTCTATTTAACCCTCTGTAACTTAGTTTCCACATATGAAATGAAGATGATTAGTGCTTCCTAATGTTTTAGAGTTGTTTTGAAAATAAACTATAAACTGTAAATACTTCTCCAAATTAATACAGTTTCTTCATATTAAGCTACAACATGTATACTCAAGGCTGTCAAACCACATTTTCAGAGTGTTGAATAAACCATGTTATTCAGTGACTACTCTAAGAAATATATGCCAAATGTCGTAGGAAGAGCAGCGTAAATAAATAAATATCTAAAAAGAAGAAATGCATAGGTTTTACTATAAACTTCCTTATTCTAAACATCTTAGAATGATAAATACATTTCCTCAGATTATCTGCAAAGGAACATTGAGACTACAATTTAACCTCTCCTGTGATTAAGCTGTTCACAAACCTTTCATAGTGATGGATGCAAGAAGTATCAAAAACTCCCTTCCTCACAACAGCTTTATCAAATTTACCCTACATACAGTATTTTTTTTAATTGAACTATGAAAACTTTTTAGTCTCTTGCTCGTTTTAGGAGTTAGCACAACATTTTGAAGACAAATGCATAGCACAGTAACAAATAACACATAATAACCATTTTTAAATTGGCTCAACATATGGGTATAGAATTGACATGAGTTGTAGCACAGTTGCCCACCAACTTATTGAGGTTAAACTACTTAGCAGCATGAAAAACTTTGAATATATCATCCTGTCAGGGTGCAGAAGTGGTGAGCAGAGCTTTAGACACGTAATTCAATCTTGACTCTGATGAAGACAGACTTTCTCCTCTCCAGTGTAAAGCATCCTCAGGTCAGGCTTGTTTTACCTCACTTTCACCATGCAGAGGAGTGCTGAACATGCCTCAGCGAACTATTTCAAATATATCATGTCTGCAGACACCACAGATGTTCCTACAGCAGCTCATTTCCTTTGTGTCTCTCTGATGGAAAATTGTGGCTGTGTGTCATGGTGCCTTAGAAATTACCTATCCCTGTGTGAACACCTCCTTCTCAGCTTTTCGAGGGAAATATCTCAAGTATTTAGGATACAGTAGATATGTACAGAGACAAGTATGCTATAAGAAATTCAGAAATTGTCTGTGATGTAAGCACATTTGTGTAAAGTAGAGAAAGTGCATGAAAATATTAATTAATATACCGTCTCACCACTGCAGGGGAATGCAGTTTGTACAATCATAGAATAATAGAATCATTAAAGTTGGAAAAGACCTCCAAGATCAGAGGTCTTTGACCAAACACCACCTTATCAACTAGACCATGGTACCAAGTGCAACATTCAGCCCTTTCTTGACCATCTCCAGGGATGGTCATTCCACCACTTCCCTGGACAGTGCTGTTACAATACTTAACAGCCCTTTCAGTGAAAAAATTCCCCCTGATGTCCAACTTTGGACCTCCTCTAATGCAACTTGAGGCTGTGTCCTCTTGTCCAGTCACTTGTTATCTGGGAGAAGAGCCTGACCCCCACCTGGCTACACCCTCTTTTCAGGGAGTTGTAGAGAGTGAGAAGGTTCCTCCTGAGCCTCCTTTTCTCCAGACTGAGCCCACACAGCTCCCTCAGCTCTGCTCCTCATCAGATTTGTGCTCCAGACACTCCCCTAGCTCCATTGCCCTTCTCTGGACATGTTCCAGCCCCTCAATGTCCTTCCTGAATTAAGGTGCCCAGAACTGGATATAGGATTTGAGGTGTGGTCTCGCTGGTGCCCAGCACAGGGGGACAATCACTGCCCTGGCCCTGCTGCCACACTAACGCTGATACAGGCCGGGTGCCATTGGCCTCCTTGGCCACCTGGGCACTGCTGGCTCATGTTTAGCCACAGTTGACCAGCAGGCCCACCTCCTTTTCCGCTGGGCCTCTTTCCAGCCAAAATAGAGCCCTCTAACCACGGATGACCTGTAGGCACCTGGGAAAACAACTGCACTGAAATTAATCAGAAACACAGAAGACAGTCCTCTATTTCTCAAAGAAATATATACCCGCTGCAATCAACAAAAAGCAGCCCTTGACACCACTCTCCTTTGGTCCAGCTAAATCTTATTTATTCCACAGTGGGAAACTGCAAGGAGTTCTCTTAAAAATCTAGGTCTAGGACGAAATTAACTCAAACAAGACAACATTGTATCTGAGAACCGTTTATTGGTAACAGAAAAAAAAAAACCCACACACAAAAAAAGGAGTTGCCCTACTAAAGAGGACCGTAAAAGACAAAAAAGGAGGAAGGAAAATGGAAAAGGATGGGCGGGGGAGAGAGAGAAAGAGAGGGGGGACAGAGAGAAAAAGCAGATGTTACCTCCAGAGGGTCAGGGAGCGCCGTCGACACCCACGTGGCGGGGGAGTGGGCACGCTGCCTGCTGGGGAGCCTGCAGAGTCTGGGAGAGTGGGCGCTCAGGCAGGAGGTGCAGATCCTTGGACAGGGTCGCGGCGGGGATCGCAGCGAGGGGCTGGATCGGAGAGGGAAGTGGCTCAGGCAGGAACGCAGGGACGAAGCGGGCAGGGCGTCAGGCAGGATCACCGGGAGGCAGGACAGCCGGTGTCCAGCCAAGTGCCCAGCAAGAGAGAGAGGATGAGCGAGCGAAGGCAAGCAAGGGCCAGTGAGGGCAGAAGAGCCAAAAGGCAGACTGGAGCCAGGGCAAAAAGGACAAAAAACAGGCTAAGTCCAGGACAAGAAGCAGACCTCAGTAGGCTGGAGCCAAAGCAAAAACACAAAGACACAAAGACTCAAAAGGCTCCCAGACTCAAACAGCCCCAAAGAGACAAGTCTCAAAAAGCCCAAAGCCAAAAAGCCCAACTGACTAGCCAAAGCAAAAAGCACAAGACCCGAAAGCCCCAGAGCTTGTGTTGCAGTTACTTTTATACCCCCTGGCTCCTCCCAAAGTCTGCCTGCTGACAGGAGACCATTGGCCCAGTCCAACCTTGCACTGCAGTCTGTTGCTGGAGTCCTTTCGCCATCTGATTGGAGAAACCTCTCTGGGGAGTGCAGTGTCCTTGATGGACTCTTGCTGACTGCCCATCCCATGTGAGGTGTGAAATGGTTGCCAGGAAAGTGTCCCAGAGACAAGGTTTTCACCCATGTTCTAGTTACCTCCTGCAAGTGGCACATGTGCATCCTCCCCCACATGCCTCTGACATCCAGAATTGAGACAGAAATCAAGATTAAATTGGCTCCTCATCAAGACTAATCAATTTTACAATTTCTTCAGATGTCACAGTGTATCCTCAGCTGCAAGAGGAAAGTTTGTTGCCATAAGCATGTCTTGATATCTCTATAGAGGTCATCTGTATATCAGAAGATTATCTGCTCTTCAAAGTCAGGCAAGTTCATCCTACCTCCACATTCTGTGTGTTCCTGACCATCAGGTTGATGAGTAAATGAAATGGTTTGGGGACTTTTTACAATTAAAAAGATAAACAGACAAATACAACAACAATAGGAAACAAACAAACAAACCACCACACAAAACCCTCCCAAACAATAAACCAGAATGAAAATAGAACAACTGCTGAGGAAATAACCACTCTCCTAATTTTAGGGACAACCATGCATACCCCTTTAACATTTCCAGTGATGCAACAAACTTGAAAAAGAAGTTTGAAGTGCTTGGCTAATATTTCCCTTTTAATTAACAGATTGGGGACAGAATTGTTCCTATCTGTTGTGTATGTCTGTCAATATTCCGGTCATTTTTTTATCAGCAAATTGTTAGCTAATGTCTCAAAACCAATAAAAAATGTGCAAGAGAAACTATAAATGGGGGAAAAGGGGGTGGCATAATTTTTCTTTCATGCAGCTTCAATATTAACAAGGTAGGCATAGAAGTGATAGCATGAATTAATGGAAGCAGAAATGTGACCAAGAACATAGAGGGCACAAAAAACCAGTTAATGTAGCTGGAAACATACTGTTCTATCATGAAAGTTATTACAGTATTTGCCTTTTGCTAGAGCCTTAAAATACCTTTTTTATCCAATTGACCCTCAGAAGATGGCATTCCAAAAAATTCAGCCTAGTGCTGTGCAAAATTCTGTTAAAATGCTTGGCTGACATGAAGATTAAGAAAGCAAACTCTAGTATGGATTCAAAATTTTTAATGCCAGGAGTTACAGGTACATGCTCCATTTTTTTAGGAGTAAAATCTAGATTAAAATATGTTTGACCCTAGATAAAATTATTGGAGCAAGAATTCTGGATCATTAATAAGCCAGACTTACACTTGCAAATGTTATTTATAAAATACTTAACTCTTATTTACATAGTAGATACATGTCCCAGGAGATGTAATTAAAGATAAATCCAACTTTTACTGTTTGGATGCTTCAGTTTTTTTACCTTTACCCTCTTCTTATCATCATCCTCAAACATGCTTTGAAATAAATAAATAGGGGTCAACCTGTAATTTCTGAGAAAAAATTTAAATGAGGCTGTGAAGCTACAAGTCAGGATAAATGTGTAAATTGCTCTTCTAGCTTCCCCTCAACAAAAAATGGAAAAGTAGAGATTCAATAGTTTCTGTTAGTCAGAAGTTTTATATGTTTTCAAATGTTTGGACTTATTAAATTCGCTTATAACAAGCTAAACACATACCATTGATAATTGCAAATATTTTTTCATTAATTCCACAGATCAAAGATATTGCTAAGTCTAATTAACTGAAGGCATATCAGCTTTGATAGTTGTGGCCCAGTAAATATGATTGCATTTGCTGCTGCTGGGGGCAGGTATTGGGCTGTTTCAGGTCCCGTGGGGTGGCTGGGAAACCTATGGCCTGAGCAAGGCTGAGCTGGATTTACCAGGGCACCCCAAATTAGGGCTGATCTCTAATGGTGATGTACAGCAAAATGGGACCTGGCTTCGGAACCTATAAGAGGTGAAATATGATTTATTCACTATTGTTATACAAAGGATTTAAGTGCCTGACATTTTCCAGTCTTCTCCGTGGTGGGGCCTGTACAAGATAGAGAAGTGGCCCATGGGAATCCCATAAAGTTTAACACTACCAAACCCAAGGTGCTGCACCCTGGTCAGTGCAACTCCCAACATCAGTCCAGGCTGGGGGTGAACAGATCCAGAGCAGCCCTAGAAGGACTTGGGGGTGCTGGTGGGTGAGAGGCTGGACATGCCCCGGCTGTGTGCTCTGGGAGCCCAGAAACCCCCGCGTGCTGGGCTGCACCCAAAGCCCCGTGGGCAGCAGGGCAGGGAGGGGATTCTGCCCCTCTGCCCCGCTCTGCTGAGACCCCACCTGCAGTGCTGCATCCAGCTCTGGGGTCCCAGCACAGCAAGGACAGGGACCTGCTGGAGCCAGGCCAGACGAGGCACCAGGATGATCAGAGGGATGGAGCAGCTCTGCTGTGAGGAAAGGCTGAGAGAATTGGGATTGTTCAGCCTAGGAAAGGGAAGGTTTTGGGATGACCTAATTGCATCCTTCCAGTACCTGAAGAGAGCCCACAATTTACAAGGGCCTGGAGTGACAGGACAAAGGGCAATGGCTTCAAACTGAAAGACAGCAGGTTTGGATTAGACATTAGAAAAAAATCTTCCCTGTGAGGGTGGTGTGGCACTGGCACAGAGAAACTGTGGCTGCCCCATCCCTGGAAGAGTTCAAGGCCAGGGTGGATGGGGCTCTGAGCAACCTGGTCTAGTGGAAGTTACCTCTGCCCATGGCATTGGAATACAATGATTCTTGAGGTCCTTGCCAATCCAGGCCATTCTATGATTCTATGATAGTATTTTTTAAAGTCTATTTTTTTCAGAATATCTGTTAGTTAAAATTCCCATAGCGATTAGTGAAACAGTGTTAAATCCCTGTCATGCCATGCTTTTTAAGGGCTTTGATCTACTGCTTTTACATAACACATTAAACATAAATAAGCTCCCACTTAATGTATACTAACAATACTTCTCTACTGAAAATTCATTATATTCTCTGCTTTTGACACCACGTATCCATCATTTCAGTTATGTTGGGTAATGTAAACATTACATTATGGAAATTGGTTTACTGTGAAATATTTTTTAATTAATTTCTTTCTCACTCTCACCTTTATTTATTTGCATTTCTCAATTTTCTTTAAAAATATGTAACCTAAAGCTGACAAGTTTAACTCAATTTATAAAACAGCCAAACTAAATTCCCACATTCTCATAGGTTTTTCAGTGTTTTGCTGAGCTTTGTTTTCACAACACCCATTTATTAGTTATGAATGTCAATAGGATAAAGTAAGACTGAGATCTCTAAAGTGTATACAAATATAATGTTTACTTTCAGCAGAAAAAAATCTACCTTTATCCATGAAAATACTTCAGGGGAACTATCCTCCTATGTGTCACATGAAAATATATTTGTTTATTAAGACTATCATATTAATTTACTACCTGTCCTCATTATCAGGCTTCCGTGAAAAGTTGTAAGGTTATTTCAAGTTTTAAAAAAATCCTGTGAAAAAAATGAAAGGGTTGGAAAAGGTATTGATTTGTAAGAAGAAGAATGTAAGAACCACTTGACAAATTAGCCCCTCTAGATTGATAGTCATATCCATAACTGCTCTTATCTGATGACGCTTACTAAAGAAAAATTCCTGAAGATTCTGTATGAGGATAGATTTAGTGAGTTATGTCAGTGAAAATGCAGTTAGGATCTGAGATAATACAAGAAAAAATTAAGCTTACTTGAAATTTGCAACAATCAATATGTTTACTGATACATAATGTGTCAGACAGACAACTTTTCCTAACACTTTTCTAAATCAAGGAGCTGAACTTATCTCGTTGTTATAAATCTAACTTCTGTGTATTTCTTTTTGGCTGTTTGCAATACTTCCACTTGCTATTAAGTAAGACAAAGCCGTGCAAGACTTTCTGTTAAAATGTGGATATTAAAAAATAGACAAACATTTGGGAAATAAAACAACTGCTTTTCTAATTTTGATGAATTCGTTCTGCTCTTGCAGATCTGCACAGACAGACTGACACACAGATTCATCTTTCTCCTGCAGCTCAACTTTGTGGAATTCTTTGGCACTGATGCACTGTGAAATATGCTCCTAGGAGACACCTTTAGCATGTGAGTCAAATACACCATCTCACAAAAAGTTATAGATACAAAATCAGAATCCAATCTGCCTAGAATGCTTGAGGATTATTCTCATGAGGTGTTCTTTCATGAGATACGAAGTGACTTGTGCAGCAGGTGCTTGTCTCTGCTTTCTTCCTGAATTTGGCCTTCTCATCTTCACCACTCATAATATTCATCAGGAGGCCTCTTGGCCAAGTGAATGACTTGTTGCTCTCCCCTGACAACAGTTAGAGTGCTCAGGAAATAGATACTCTTAGTCAAAGGAATGGCAGTTTTAGAGGAATCAAACTGGCACAGACCAAAGTGCTTTACAGTAAAAAGAAGCCACAAGTTGTGTTTTACAAATTTCCTCAGGCTGTAGATCAGAAGATTTTCTGCTCTTCATCCTGCCATGGATGGGGACAACTTTCACTAGATCAGGTTGTTCAAAGCTCCATCCAGCCTGGCCTTGTACACTTCCTGGGATGGGGCATCCACAACTCTGGGCAGCCTGTTCCAGTGCCTCACTAACCTCATCCTAAAAAATTTCTTCCCAATGTTCAATCTTAATTTACCCTCTTACAAGTTTGAAAACTTACAAGTTTGACCCTTATCACTACAGTCCTGGTAAAAAGTCTCTTTCTGTCTTTCTTATAATCCCTGCTTTAAATAGTGAAAGGCCACAATAAGGTGTCCCCAAAGCCTTTTCTTCTCCAGTCTGAATAACTCCAACTCTTCTAGCATTTCTTTATAGGAGACATGTTCCTGCACTCTGCCCTTTTTTACATTTGCCTTCACAACCCACTGTAATATGTCCAGGTCTTTTTGTGCTGGGGATCCAGAGCGAGACTCCAGGTGAGGTCTTATGAGAGCAGAGGAGACAGGAAGAATCATCTCCCTCAGCCTGCTGGCCAAATTTCTTTTTTCGCAGGCCAGGATACAGTTGACTTTCTGTGATGCAACTGCACATTGCCAGCTCTTGTCCAGATTTTTAACCACAAGAAATTCCAAGTCTTTCTTTGCAGGGCTGCGCTCAATCTATTCATCACACAGCCTATATTACTACTGGATATTGCCCTGATCCTGGTGCAGCACCTTGCACTTTTCCTTGTTAGATTTGATGATTTTTGCACAGGCCCGCTCCTCAAGCCTGTCCAGGTCCCTCTGGATGCCATCCCTTCCCTCCAGCGTGTCAGTCACACCACAAAGCTCGGGGTCATCAGCAAACTTGCTGAAGGTGCCTTGATCCCACTGTATCACCACTGCAAATGTTAACTAGTATTGATCCTAGTGTGGGCTCTTGAGGGATTCCACTTGTTAGTGGTTTCCACTTAGATATTGAGCTAGATATTGACACAGTTTGGATGCAGCAATCCAGCCAATTCCTAATGCATCTAACAGTTCATCTGTCAAACCCACATACTTCCAGTGTAGTATCAAGAATGTTATGTGGTACTATGTCCAAGACCTTACAGATGTCAAGATGCTTGACATCTACAGCTCTTGCCTTGTCCTTTCCATTGTAGAGGGCCACAAGATTAGTCAGGCACAATTTGACCTTGGTGAAGCCATGTTGGCTGTGTCTAATAAACTCCCTGTCTTCCATATGCTTGAACATGTGTTCCAGGACGTTCTGTTCCATGATCTTAAAGGCACTGAGGTGTGGCTGGCTGGTCAGTACTTCATACCTGCAAATTCATTAAAGCAAATACCTGCAACTATTTCAACAGAAGAGAACTTTATGAGAATATAATGAAGATTTGAAGTGAAGGATCTCCTCTGAGTCATAGCAAACCACAAGGCCAGCAGAGACTTTACAAGCTCAACCACTCGTTCTATGTCTGTACCATCCCGATTAAGAAGAATATCTGTCTCTGACGACAGAAAGGCCTCTTCTAAGTCTGCTGGTTTTTGTACCTGTACCAATCTGTCATTACTGCCTTTAGTGTTTGGTGGAAAGGTTTAAATTCCTGTCTTTCTCATCCAAACCCCAGGATCATTCTGGAAGAAAGGGATGATAAATAGCTCTTCACTCTTTATTTTACATCTCAGAAGGCTATCTTTTTTGTATTATCATGTTTTCCTACTTTTCTGTTGGCTTGATGAACTGGGTGAAAGGCAGTTGTTTTCAGTGAGAAAATGACTCAGAACCTTCTGCTGTGTGCTTTGTAGTTTGTAGTGCAAAATGTATACATACAAGATAGTCAACACACATCTTGAAGACAAATAAAACCTCACAAAGGCAATCATTGAGGTGTATCAATTCTAATGCCAGGCAAGTTAGGTAATTTCAATGAAATAGGATGACTGACCTAGTTTTAAAAGGTACTGCTGAAGGGTTTTACTCCTACAGCCTTTAGTTAGAGCACTGGTTGTTCAATATCTCATGTTCTCTCACTCTGAAAGAATGGCAACAAGAAAATGAATTAAGGTTTTCTTTATGTTTTAGAGACAGGTAATGGATTACTATGACTTGGAAAGGTGCTTCAGGACTAGACAGTCCTCCTAAACCTAGACAATTTTAGAGAAATAAAAAATCCTTTATTTGCTGCTCTAGCAGCAAATAAAACATTTCAACTTAAACAATTTCAGTAATCAATATCTAATCTGCACTCATAGCATTTTTATTTTAGTTAGAAACTAAAAAGGTGAAAAGGTGGAGTGTTTTGTAGCCAAAGAAGGAGCATCATCTTCGTTACTTTGTGTCTGATTTACCACAAAAAAACCCCCACTTTCATGTTTCTAATAGTGACAAAATAAGGCAATCCATCATTTCTCTCAGTTACTTCTTGCTTTCTAAACACCAGTCTTATTTTATCAGGCAATTTTTTTTTTAATTTCAACTGACCCCACTGACCATGTCCTAGAGCATAATCCTTCTTTCAATGACTTTTTTGTCATAGTGTGTCACAGATATTCATAAACATTTGCTTATCTCAGCCACACTTTATTCACTGTATTGTCACAAAAACTCATATAGGCGACATATGACGTATGTCATATGACAACTTGTACAGAAATATCTGTCCTTACTGATGCATTAAAATACAGCAAATTGCAGGTAGCCAACACTGGTTAAAATAATAAGGCACTTTACAAAGTTTGTAGTTTGTATGTGGAGGTAGAATGCTTTCCATTGAGCACATTTTTTCTTGTTTTTTTAAGAGACCTAAATTAGGTGAAAAGCAGAAAGAGGCATTTTTTAATTAGCAAAATGATTGCAAAGTGAACCTTGTAATTAGAAATTAGTATTTCAGGGCTTACTTATATGCTTGTGCACTATATTGTTATTTGAGGCCGTTTTGTAGTTCAGAGTCTGCATACAGAAATTGAGACCATATAAAAACTCATCTCTGGAGGTCTGAGAATCATTATTTTTATTTATTTACACATTTATGCATTTTTTACAGAATAAAATAATTTTCCTTTATTTTGCATGACTGAGAAGCTGCTATTAGTATGTTGTTTGAATAAAATATACACATACACCCAATAGAACTTTTCCTTGCAGGTAAATATACTAGAAAATGTTTTTCTCATGTTCAGCTGGCACAGCCCATTTGCAAATGAGGAACTGAAGTTTATAGCTTCTTTCTCATTCTTATAGTGATAAAGGTGTATTAAGGAAGCTGAAAAATGCACAATATGCATTACTACTACCTATTCATAATTTAAGCTTTTGTCTGTTGCCTCATCTGAAAGCTATTAGTGCAATTTAAATCTATCATTCAAGGACTGCATTTTGGAATTAACTACGAGAAAGGTTGTCTAAAGCAGAGATGCTGTAAAGAGAATTTGACCCTGATGTGAGACCCTGCAAAACCAAGAGAAGAATTCACAATGTAGTATAAAGATTAGAGTACATATACATATGTAACACTTACAATAGAATAGTGATGCCAACATGTAGAAATACCCACATTTTATAAGTTATTTTATACAACAGAAGAGAGTATTTTTGGAGGGAATGCTTAAACCTGAAGCTTTCCATCTGTGTTTTGGAATATTCTATGTCTGTTCATGGATAAAGGTTTTTGTTGACAATGTTAGTTTATTTTTAATATTATTTAGACACTACAGAAGAGTTATTGCATTTGTACCATTTTTGAAAAAATCAAAATATGTTTCTTGCTATTAGGATTGTGGGTTTTAAAAATAAAGACTGTACTTTCCCTTAAATCTGCACAGATAGTTTTACGATAACAGACATTACCTCTGATAGCCATTTTATATCACTATTTGGCAAACACTTCATATTTGGATTCTTTCTTTAAACTATTTTTTTTAATTTTTAAGCATCACTATTAAGAATATTGAATTTCACATTAAAAAGATAAATATTCTGTGGAACATTCAGGCATATACAAAATTTAAGACACATGGATTTATCAAACATGACAACTAGTTTTGGAATATTTGTCTGGGTTTTATATTTCCTAATATTAAGATTTGCCCTTCTCATCCTATTTCTCTTTTTTTTAAATTTCAATTTGGGTAGACCATGATGTAGAGTTTTCTGGAGCAGAGCTGATTGATTACATTTTTTAAAACAATCTTAATTGTTATATATAAAAAATTCAGAGATTACTGTAAGATCAGAATCACAGATGCAACCTGAAGAAGACTAACAAATATTAGACAATAACACATTTTAATATCTTGTTGATATTGATATCAATAATAATATAGTTTAGGATGAGAAAACTGAGCATTTTATACACTTGGGATCACCTAACTATGGAAAAGAATTTCCAGCAGAAAAGCAACTCAGTCTAATAGCATTCATAGAGTAGAATCTGTATATAGCTTAAATTTGTCTAAGCTGCAATCTTATTATATAGTCACTGAACAAGTAATTATAACATCTATTATTATAATTACTTTGTCCTGTGAAGACATCTGAAAATAATTAATAAGACTCTGGAAAATTGTACTTTAAAACTCTTGTATGGTACATCAAGAGAAGGAAATTCTTCCTTTCAAGTCCATATACAATAATTCTGTCTTCACTCTTTTAGTACAGGGAAAGTTGTATTCCTGTGAGCAGGGTACTGGAAAATATTTCTAACAAAGATACTTTTAGCTGTTCCTAAACAAAATACCTGTTGCAAATTGGTTCGTATTTGATGTTTTTGATAAAGAACTGTGAATCTCATCAGTTTCATTGCTACAAATCACAATGAATTTTTATTGGGCTGATCTTAAAAGGGATTTGAGATATTTTTGATTCAGTCTTCATCCTGGCTGTGATGCATTCATTTTTATTTTCAAGTATCTGTTCCTACTACTGAGGAAACCTACAGGATTCAATTTGAATCAACAATAGGAATAAAATCTACTTTTTTACCCTCATACTTTTCACTCCTTGTTCTTTCATGCCGTTGAGTTCTTTCCCCATGACCAGTGAAATCTCTCCAGGACTTTTGAGATCATTATTTTCCCAAAACTATATGTCATTTCCCTGTACTATTAACCTCATTCTTAGAGCCAGCTTTTCAAATATGCACATTTGGCTATTAAACTCCTTTTAGATCCTTTCAGAAGACAAGATGAAAACTTCAAGATTGCTTTACCAACAAAATTTTTATTTTTGACTTTTTTTTTTCCAGAGGAAAAAGCCTCACAAACTTTTACTTCCAACTGACAATGTCTTAATATTTTCAATTTTTAATTATCATTGCTAAGCATTAGCATGCATCAAAGCCCTGTTCTTTCACATATATTTTACCCATCTCCCTGGATTAAGTGCATGGAATATGCTCAAGGTTTGCAATATGCAAAGGCACGGAACATGAAAAATAATACTAAAGGAATTCTGCCAAATACTGCTGTAGTAGGCAGTACTGAAATGCCACAGATTTCTACCGACCCTTATAATCTTCTATTCATTGTGTTACATGGTGCAATAACACTACCATTAACTAAAATGAGAGCTAGTTTGTGCACAATTTATGTTGCTATAGTTCTAATAAAATATGTTTTCATCCAAAGTACTTATATATATCTCATACATATGCCAAATGATTACAATAATATATATCACTGATGGTCTTCACATAAATATAAATTTAGCAACAACTTTCCTATATCATTAGCTATAAAAACTTCAGGAGCACTGAGGCAGTAGGAGATACCAATGGGCAAGCAATACAGCAGTGTACCTTCAGGGGATAATTTCAGCAAATCATTATCAGCTTTACTTTCATTAACTCGCTCAAGCAGAGATCAACAATCATCTTGGTTTCGCTTTATTGACAAGCATTATAATCCGGGATAAAAGAACTTAGTTCATTCTAACACAATACACATAATGTGTGTGCTAGACTGATTGTGAGCTTATGAAGTTTCTTCCTAGTCTATCAATGCCATCCGTTTGCACATGCAGCAGGTTTTACCTTAGAAGCTCAAGATAAGCCTCTTAAAAATGGCCTGCAATTTGATCTGTTATTATGAGCTCGTTTGGATCTTATTGTCACCTTTATACAGCCTGTTATTGGTAAGCAGTAAGAAAATGTGTGAATTCATGCTTGCTATCCATATCGTCTATCAAGTGAGAAAAAAAACTGCACACTGAAAAAGACAATGGAGCTTTTACTCAAGTTAATATGTCATATTTTAATCATATTCTAGTGGCATTATTCAGGTATGTTCATTTGTGAGCTTAGTGTCCCAATAGCCAAAGAAACTTTACTATTTCATTTGGTCTGACATGTGTCAAAGTAGTTATATATGTAAGACAATTATAAATTTATTTATGCTAAAATATTTCATTATAATTCTGACCATGTCTCTTGTATTCATGTCAAACACAGTTGGCTTTCAGACCACACAATGCAAGCAATATTACCTTTGGTACAGAGTTGAAAGGACCTTTCTGTAATTCCTTGACTGGAAACTGTGTTCTGCGTAGACTGTTGCAGGAACATCAATAAACTGATAGTTGGTGCTTGATTAGGGATTTATTCATTTGGAACTGATTCAAGTCAGGGTGGACAAAGGAAATCAAGATCTAATTTAGAAGTCTGACAAGAAAAAGAGTGGACAAACTACACAGCAAAGAGAAACAAATAAGCAAATAAAAGTGGAGAATCTTGAGCTTGAATTGCGATAGGTAATCCTGCTCTGAATTTTGGAGATTGAAAATCTCTAACTTTCTCACATTGTATGAACACTAACATTTAGTTGATGGTTGATCGTGGTCACTAGATGTCTCTATGTCTTTTTTTCTACTTGCACCTGCATCAATTTCATGCAAAACCTACATCTACTGTACAATGTAATTCTGCTAAGTCAAGCTATGAAGACCCACTCCTTTAATCCTTGAAAAATATCAACATAAATGACAAGATACTGTAGCTGTAGTGACTGTCTTTCAAATACACACTTCACAGTTTTTGAGTGGGAAAATAGTTTACTCTCAGAATGAACCTTGTAACAAAATATGTTATTTTGTGGCAAGGGCAATGAGCTGGTGATAGCAGCATCTTGTAGCTTCATGGATGGCAGTGTCCATCACCACAGTGAGAGAAGGGATTCACTGCTGGAGGTCACAGAGTTTAGAAACTTGTCAAGCAGACACCTATTCCTCAGTGGCATGCGGAAACCAGGGCTACACGACCTCTTAAGATCACCTTTCCACTCATCTGTGTATGATTTTTAATGTGGGCTGAGGCCTTTGAACTGGTAAGCATCACCGAAGAATTTCTCTGGAATATACTTCTGACTGGAAAATTTTAAAATGTTGGTAGAGTCAGAACAATTTTTGATTCTTTTCAGTTTCACAGAAAAAAACACTGAATTAAAACATTATGCTGCTGGACAGATGATTGGTGATGAAACGCCAGACTGTTATGACTGTTAATTCACTGTCAAACTGGGACAGAATCCTGTTCACCCCAGTCAGGTCCTCATCCAATTCTGTGTACTACTTAGGCTTGACTTCCCTAAGTGGTGAAACTGCCTTTCTCCTGATTTTATTTTAACAGCATAAAGTACTATATCCGTGGCTTTCTTTGTTTATCATTTCATTTCATGCAGGGGCCTGGCAGGCAGCCCCCATGTGGAGGGGCTGCCTCATGTGGGACAGAGCTGGTTCCACCAGCTCCAACCAATCCACCACAGGGCACGGCTGAGCCCCACAGCCGATAGCAGTGCCTCGGGAACAGCTGGGATAAGGGAATGCAGAATGGTGAGATAGACAGCCCAGAGAGCCCCAAGGGGAGAGTGGGAGGAAGGACAGGAGGGGCTCCAGGTATCCCAGCAGGGATTCCCTGGGAGCCCCTGGAGGAAAGCATGGCAAAGGCAGCTGTCCCCTTGCTCCCTATGGAGGACTGCACACGAGATCAAGGGGATAAATCATTATGGAACCTCATGGAGAGACTACCCTGGAGTAGGTTTATCCTTAAGGACTACAGCCTGGGGACTTAAGGACTGAAGGTCCCACGCTGGAACAACAGAAAAGCGTGAGGAGGATCAAAAGGTGGAGAGGAGCAACTGTGAACTGAGTACAGCCTCACGTTCCTCATCCCATTGCACTGCTCAGGGGTGGGGAAGTAGACAAATTCAGGATGAACTGACATTGAGCCTGGGAAAAGGGAGAATAAAGGAAGGTGCTGTTTTAATTTGTCTTTGTTTCTTACCACCTAAATCTATTTTAATTGTCAGTAGATGAAATTATTTTTGCCCGAGTCTGTGTTGCCTGTAAGTAACTGGCAAGTGAACTCTCCTTCATTATGGGCTGTGGAATTTCCATCTTTTTTGCTCCCCACCTGTTTTGTTGTGGAGGGAGAGTCCAAGAGCATCTGGAGGCCAGCCAAGGACTACCTACCACAGACATTTACAGCAGATTCTGGTAAAGTTGGGGAATCACCAGTAGATACATCTATCAAATTTTTAAATCTATCTTTTCAGAAATAGTGCAACACAAAATGCAAAGTTTTATTAATTGGCTCACTAATTAGCATAAAGTTATGAATAATTGCCTAAGAATGATATGTTCAAACATTTGGAATCATATTAGATCACAGGATGGATTTTGAGACTAAAACATAGAATAAGATAATCTTGAAAAATTCAGTAACATTGGTTTTCTAATAAAAATAACAATTTTGTAAACAATATTCTTAACAAAAAACCAGCAGGGAACAATGTAAGACAAAATTAGCAGTCTTAGAATGGAAGTAAATTACTTATTACTTTTAACAGTCACTTAATGGTCACCTTAACAGGCTGTAGCTCTGAGCAGCTGTATTAGGAGCATGGCCATAACAACGTCTTTTAATTGGCTTTGTTTGGTGATAGCTGAAGGAGCTTAACGGTTTGCAAACGTATCAGTAGAACAAGTCCACAATTAAAAAACCCAAGGGTCTGAGAAGATGAAACAACTCAGACTGTTCACTCTTAAATTAAGGTTATAGACCTCTCTGACTTCTTCAGAGATTTCCTTGGGAGAATTCTGTGGGATAAGGTCTCTGAGGGAAGGGTGTTACAAAAATGGATTTGCTAGTATTTTTCTTCTCTCTCTTCATGCATATGCTTTAGAAAGAAGAAAGCAGAATTAGACACCAAAAACCTGGTTTGGTTTGGTTTGGTTTGGTTTGGTTTGGTTTGGTTTCTTCTCACAGCAACCCACTTTTACAGGCAAAGACACACTTGAAAAACTTTCCCTTACATGGGCCATTGAAGCCATCTTTACCTTGTAGCTTTTTCTTGTGTGATAAAGAGACAATCACGAACAGTTGGTGATGTTCACAGATGACTTCCAAGTGTGCCCAAGTGGCCAAGAAAGCTAATGGCATCTTGACCTATATCAGAAACAGTGCGGCCATCAGGACCAGGGCAGTGACTCTCCCCTGTGCTTGGCACTGGTGAGGCCACACCTCAAATCCTGTGTTAAGTTTTGAGCCCTTTAGACTAGAAAAACTCTGAGGTGCTGGAGCATGTCCAGGGAAGGGCAAGAGAGCTGAGGAAGGGTCTGGAGCACAAATCTGATAAGGAGCAGCTGAGGGAGCTGGGGGTATTTAGCCTGGGGAAAGGAGGCTCAGGGGAGAACTTCTCTACAGGTTTCTGTAAGGAGGGTGTAGTGAGGTGGGGGTTGATCTCTTCTTCCAAGTAATAACTGTTAAAACAACAGGAAATGGTCTCAGGTTGTGCCTGTATGTTCAGAATGAAATTGAGAAAAATTCCTTCACCAAAAGGGCTGGCAAGCCCTGGAATGTGTTGTCCAGGAAAATGGTTGAGTCACAATCCCTGGAAGTATTTAAAAGATGTGTACATGGGGCACTTGGGAACATGGTTTAGTGGTGGACTTGGCAGTGCTGGTTTGAGAGTTGAACTCGATTTTCTTAAGGTTCTTTTCCAAACTAAACAATTTCATGTTCTGTGATTAAATACAGTGGAATCCCAGATGATGAATGAGTGGATCTGACTATTATACACCCCATGGGTCGTGCTGGGGAGCACAGTACAGATCACAGAGTCTCAAGTCCGACATAACTAGAAGGGCAACATTTGCTGTTTAACAGCAGTTTGAGCCTGTCTTGCTGGATGCAGCCTGGCTCCTGCAGAGTCACATCAGCGTTCATGATTCCTGCTCCCCAGTGCTTGCTTCCAAGGGTCTCTCTTTGGGCACATTGAATCAAAGCATCCAGATCAATGGACACAGTATGAATACAACTCAAAACCAGTGCCCAAAATGTACCCTCTGAAGTGAGAACCCTAGAAAATCTAGGACAAAGACAATCTTCCTAGAGGCAGCTGAGGACCAGGAACATCATCACTTCTAATTGCGGCTGGAAAGCAGCAGGATTGCTGTGCTGGTTGTCAAAAGAGACATGCAAGAGATAACAGCCCTTCAGGATTAGAGCTGTTTCAGAGTACATGCTGACTGCAGGTCATCATGGATAAACCATCCAGAGAGGAGTGAAAACTCTTTAGAAATTTGTTGTATGATAATTTCTTTTTATTTAAATTTATTTAAATCTCATCATGTTAATAAATAGACACTGCCTCTCTCCAAAGTGCTCTATAGTCACTATCATTTCTCTACCTCAGCAGTAAACACTGTCTCAAAAACACTCCAGATACTGCTGGAGGCAGAAAAGAGACAAAAAAGGCTGTGTGAAATTCAAATATGGTGTGACACAGTCACTGTGCCTGAGCGAGGGGGAATCCAAATGCAGGTGGGCATTAAATGAGAATAAAATGGAAAGTGCAAAGGAAAAAGTGTCACGTCAAGTTCATGAAATGTATATATCTGAGTAAGAACTGTCTTCTCTCTCTGAATCAAAGAGGAAGGAGTTGATTCTTAACTAATTTTCCCCTCCAGATAAACTATTTATACAGTGATTATCTATGTGTTTAGAGCCAGTTAATTTACAAAACAATAAGACTTTGTCATTCTGTATTCAAGCATCAGTGAAGGGGTTTACTTAATACCAGACAGTGTGAGGTCAAAAAAAGCAGATGGCGAGTTTGCAAGTATTTTAATAGGAGGTACGTATTTAATGATCTGTTGAGTTACATGGACCTTGGAAACTTGCTAAGATTCTCATAAATCTTAACAGGTAACAGGGATAGACTATTTACAAGGACATGGAGTGACAGAACAAGGGGGAATGACTTCCAGCTGACAGAGAGCAGGTTTAGATTAGATATTAGGTAGAAATTCTTCCCTGTGAGGCTGTTGAGGCACCAGCACTGGTTGCTCAGAGCAGTTACGGATGCCCCATTGCTGGAACTGTTCAAGGTCAGATTTGATGGAACTCTGAACAACCTGGTATAGTGGAAGATGGGACATGCCCATGGCAGGGGGAAGGAGATGAGCTTTAAGGCCCTTTCCAACCCAAACCATTCAGTTATTTGTGAACATGGCTAGAGTTGCAGCTGATCTCAATCACTAGAATGCTATGGCGGCAAATGGACTATTTAGCCAAATGGAGTGGAGAAAAGTGTTGGAGGCATCATTTTAGGCATGAAAGTTTTGAAGGCATGCATCTTAGAAACAGTAAGTGGCATGTTAAAGACTGGAAATGTTCATTGTACTGATAGTACAGATCTCAAGAACCTGCATATATTATCTTGCTTTCTCCTTTTCAGCACATTTGAAATGCAACCTTGTCTTTTGGCTGCTGAGAGTAAATTCATTTAGAAAAGTACTAGATGCCAAAAAATAACTTAGAAAAACATAAATCTACATATGAGTGACAAAATAACTGCTTATTCTGGTGAACAACTTTTCTATAGTTTATAAATAAATCATTTCAGCTTCTTAACATTCTCTGACTGAAGTAGCTCAGAAGCTACTCCAGAATTTGACATTTGGATTTTAAGCTGAAGTGCAGAAAAGTAGACCATGTGTGAAGGTCACCAACAATTCATCTAAGACATTAAACATTATAAACTGTCTAGCAACATTTCAGATATTCATTTATTTATGAAAAGACATTATACATCTTGTAGGGATTTAAAATGGTTTCTGAACAAATAAAAAGAAGAAGTGACTTAAACATTAGATAAAGTATCAGCTAAGCTATGTAGCCAGCTAGATTATAGGTGCAAAGATATTACTGTCACCATTTTTAGAAACAGATAAGTTAAATACCAATTTTTGTACTTACTTTTTTTGTTGATGTGCAGTTGGCAATTTATCAGTATTCCCTACGCAGAGGTCATCTGAATTTTTAATTGCATGTAAGTTTGTTCCTCAAAAATGACATCTAATATTTTATTAAAAAAAAACCCACACAAAATAATAGTTTTTATTTTACAATTACGGTGATTAAAACCACCATGTATTACAAAACAAATAAAGAGCTTCAGTTTTTGGTTGCCTATTTCCAAATGTGCAAATGTGTAGGATGACTTCCAGAATATGATACTCATATATGATGTCCTAATACTGTGTACTTTGGATTTCTCTGATAAGATCAGGCACTTGTCACACAGAGACTAAGTAAAGATCAACATAGGTCCCTTCTGGCACATCATTAAAAGAAGATGGAATTCTGCCACAGGACTAAGGTGCTCCTGTAAGAAATGTCTTCTAAGGAATCTTAATATACCCCACTTCTTATCCTAAAGAAATGGCTTGAAGTTGCAGCACTTTGGAAGGCTCTGCTGCCTCAGAATGAGCTTTCTGAACAGAGACAAAAGTGGAATAAATCATCTTTGCTTATAAATTCTAAATTCTCCTGAATATCTTAAGATCCATGGGATTTACTCTCGGGACTAAGACCTGCAAGTTTTAATACCAGGTTAACAGCACAGGCACCTCATTTTAACAAGTTCCATGGCAGTATGGTAAACAAAAATAATTTAAATGAACATAATGGGAGTGGGGAAACTTAGGTCAAGAATTAGTATAGATTTCTTCAAGCGAAGCTATATATATAAGAAAATTTTAGTGAAAAGTAAATCAAAGACCATAATGAAACCCTGAAGAACCCTGTTTCCCCTTATCTCATGAATCTCTGACTAGAAAGAAGATAGATCTCTTGCTCAATTTTAATAACGTGAAAGTTTGTTGGCTACAGTTAATATTGCAAAAGGCAAATTCAGATTAAAAATTACACCAGCTAAAATGAGCATTTTTTTTTAAAATGGGATGAGCTTGTGTTCTTGTGCAATAACCAAAAAAGTAACCTGATCAACCAGCTACAGCCAAAATCAGATTCTTGATCTAGACCTAATCTAATCTAGCTGCCTTATTTAGTCTTAAATTCCCTGAAATGAAGTCCTCTGAAATTATACAAAACCATTCTTAACACACACATTCTTAACACCTTGGGCACTTAAAGAGAGCGAGGCTCATATCACATTAGATTTTTGTAGCAGACTCTGCAAACCCAAATAATACTCAGGAACAAGGAATGAAAATGAAAGGTCTATGCCACGTTTCTGTAAATTCCACTGCACTGGTTTAGGATACATTGGATACTGGGATCCGGAGTTATTTTCTGCAACATGTTTCTTAAAACACTCAATTAACCTATAAGTAACACTACACATAATTGAAGACATTATTTTCTTTTTCTATATTACCATATGATGTTCTAAAATTAGAGATAAAATGTGGCATTATGAATGTACAGATTTACACTTTTCAGCTTTGTAAATATGACATGACAGCTATATTCTATAAATCAGAATATCCAGTCTCATGAATTTTAGAGCTGTTAGTTACTGGAGAAAAGAGAAAGAAAAACTTTGACATAACAAAGTACCTCTAATTTCTATATTTGTTATATGGAATACACATACACATTATGTTTGGAGGTTACTAATTAGAGTGCATTCTGTAACATAAAAGGTTATATTTAAGACAGTGAATACAGGCTTTCTTCACAGCAGAATGGTGCACTTTCTATTCTTGGTTATGCAGGTAAGTTAATACATTATTGAAAAATAAAACTAGTCTGATTTTTTTTCCATAAATAATTAAATGTCCTGATTCAAAATTCCATCATTTTACTTATAAACTGCAGTTGACATGTTTTTATGTGATGTAAACCCTTATATAGCTTACTTGTTAATTTTGCTTTAATTTCTAAATATCAAGAAGGAAAGAAACTTCCCGTAGTTTTCAGCCATGCATTGCTGGCATTTCACTATGCAACTCTCTGCAAAGTTCCTGAAGTTCCTTATAATCCTTTGTCAGATTGATGTTTTGGGAATTTCATTTGGGCTGAAAAGCACAGAGATGTTGCTATAGAGGCCACTGGGATTTCCAAGACTTCCAGTTCTGTGGTTTTAAAATTAACTATAGAGCAGTAGAGTTTTGGTAGAGTCCATTTAAAAATCACAAGGCTAAGGATTCTCCTCAGAATATGGGAACAGGCTTCAGAGTTTACAGACACAGTGAGGTCAACAGAATGATCAATTGATAAAGTTTTGTCAAAACATTTTCTGGTTTTGATTCTTCTTTCAAAATTAAAATAAAAAAACAAATAAAAGACAGTAGTTATCTATAAGTGGATGAGGTCACTAGTATAACTCTTACCTCATCTGTCACTTACATGTCCATGGTCAGTATGTCAAAATAATAATGTCAACAGCAATTAGTCTGGTTTCTGATTCTAACCCCAACATTACTAGGTACCCCTGAATTTAAAATTAAAAAAAAAAAAAACCAAACCCAAACCAACCCTAATACCTTAAGGAAAAAAATACGTTAAGCAATATAAAAAATGTGTATGCTTTTGTTACAATAATTACAAGGAGCTGGGTATTTTTCATCATGTTAGGAAGCATGTAAACAATATGCACAAAACTTTGTTCTAATCTAATTAACAAGAATTTTGTTTGAAAAACAATTTTTTGCTCATCAGCTGAAGTGCCATGGCTATTTATAAATTCGATAGCCTAACATTCTTCTCAATTGCTGATTTTCTCTGTAATTTCTTTGAAAGTTTCCTCCAAACCATGCCCTCTATACATTTTGGGACTGTGAACTTGGCTGAAAATTTAATTGGAATTGCACTTTGTAGGTTTCTGCTCCTTGTCCTGGTACACAAGCAAAAGAGACAGGATACAGCATCTCATGTAAATGGAAAGTCTAATATTCTAAAGAACATGTTCAGTTTTTATTTTTCTCTTTCTTTCTTTCTTTCTTTCTTTCTTTCTTTCTTTCTTTCTTTCTTTCTTTCTTTCTTTCATGAATGTTTTGTTGAAAATCTACAAGCTTGAAATACCTTGAAACTTTGTAGGTGATTGCTGGTAGGTTCTACTGAAAGGAAAAGGAAAACAAACCCAACACCCATAAACAATTCCTCCTCTACTTCCCCCCACCCCAAAAAAAACCCAAAACAAAACAAGCAAACCAAGCCAAACAAAAAACCCATATCCACAATGTGTTACTGGATGACTGAATTGTAAAAAGTGGTTATTAATAGACCTCCAAATAAATAGGTAAGGTCTTGTCTTCATGAAATCACTTTGTGGTAAAACACTGTTTTTCCAGGTAATTTCAATTAACGAATAAATCTGCTCCCTCTATCTTGTCCCTCCCTGGCCTCTTGGACTCTTCTCAGCAGTAAAGTGAAAACATACCACAGTTTTCTGCCACTCGACATGCCTTTGACACTACTTACACCAAGAAATGGAAATTGGTGTATTTATGATTAAACCGTTGAGACATTCTGGTTTTGTTCACAAAACTGTAAAATGTGAACAATTCTCCCAAGGCCAACAGCAGTACAGTACTGTAAAACCAAAATGAGGGACATGTTTATACTGTTAACACTTGTTGGGGTGCACTATGTGCTGGAAGAGAGATAGGCCCTGAAGGCCGGAGAGAGAGAGCCTCTTTCTCAGACCCAGAGGTGACCCTGGGAGTGCATCCAGGTCACCGGGGATGGGCTGAGAGAGGACTGTGGGTTTCTGGACAGTGTTGGACCTATGAGACGGGATAATTGTAGTCAGTGACCTTCTAGGGTATTGTTTACCTATTACTGTAATAGGCAATGTCTGTGCACTACCCCAGGTGATTGGGGGACACTGAGGTGAACATCTTTCCTGTTTATGTGATGTGATATCCTGTTCGGTACTGGTATTTAAGGGAATTTCTGATGCTCAATAAAGGCTTTGCACCTTTTCCACCGGGTGTGCAGAGTCCTTGCCCTTGCGTGATTACTGCAAACACAGATTTTTTTTTGTGTCATTGTCTTGCATATCTTTCCTCACAATGTAGCAGGTAAATATTTGTTAAAGCTTCTTAACAGTCTCAAAATGAAAGACCCAATGAACTGAAGTTGGCAAATACCCAGAAAAGATCTAATTGTTCTAATGAAAATATAACAGTTTCTGTGAGGCAGTACACAGCATTCTAAAGGAAGTAGATACCTCCAGAAAAGAATATTTGAAAACATTTTTGAAATGCACTTTAACCATCCAACACTCAGCTAGCTGGTTTCAGTATTTCCAGCTTTAACTGCTATGAAAATTCAAGTCTCATTTGAATGGAGTTTGATTTAATGGAACTTCAGAAAATTAAATTTTCTCAATATTGCCAGACTGTACATATTTAGATTAGTGCATAACTGAACAGATTTAAAACAACTTTTTGATTAAAAGCATCTCTTTCAAAACAATAAAACACTTGATGGTATCACTGAAATAAGCTGTGGGAAGATAGAGAGAAAGTAAAAGAGAAACAGAACAGACACTGAAGATGTATGTAAACTGAAGATAAATAATTCTGATTTTTTATTTTAACTTACGCAAATATTAAGACTTCAAAGACAAAGACAGAAAAGAGATTTTTTAATATTAATCAGTAGGTACAAAACAAAGAATAGTCATCTATAAACTTTCCTGATGAGAAATATCCAGTAGTCATTAACTGAGACATAAAACATAATTAAATTTTAAATTAAGTTTGGGGAGACGAGTATACCTGTCTCCAGTGTTAATGTCGCAGGGAGACAGGGAAAAAAATCTCCTGTTGAAAACAATTATCTTACTGGTTCTGCTAGGCATTTACCAGGAGAAATCTTTTTGAGTTAATATGCAACAAAACTTTTCTGAACTAAAATATGGTGTTCAGGTGGTCAGAAAAACACAAGGTCATGCAACCTCAAGGATTTCTTGTACTTGACACAGATAAAATTCTTGCACTCAGCACAGAGAAGCAAATAATTTGTTCTACTTCTAGAGCTGTCTGTACCAGCTCTAGTGATGTTGTAGGATAACTTACTCACAAAATGTGTCAAAATGAACAAATAGAGCTAACACTATCATTATCAATAGCACAAATTTAAAGAAATATTCTTGTTGAGATTTAAACATACACCCATGAATATAAAAAGTCTTGACAAATGTAACTTAAATATTATCCTCAGCTTAGGAGGGGATTTTTTGTGCTCTTTTCAGCCATTGACAAGATGAGGAATTTAGTAAAAAATACTCATTAAAGATATCTACCATAACTCTAATAGTACTGTGATGCAAGAAAATATATTTAGGGCTAGAAATAACAAAGAAAATAGGTTCTCCTTATGCATTCACAGTTCCATCCCAATCAGCAACCGTCAAAAGATGAATAGATGTCTCCCTTTAAAAGGCAAGGAGATGGACTGGTGCTGAGGAAGTATTACTTGCAAGTGGTCTTCTGTTGTTGCTAGGAAGAGCTCTCTGAATTGTCCTTTGCCACAGAAAAACACACCGCAACCATTTAAACAGAGTAGAGCACGTCCACAATACTATCGGTAACACCTCTGTAGGGCACTTCTTTAAAAAGTCAGTTTTGATTTGATAGTACACACAATTTTAGCACATTGCTTCATCTTTTGTTAGACATTTACTATTCTCTCCCATCTAAATTCATGGAAGTGAACTGCACATGATTTTAAGAATTATTTTTTTCTGAATAGAAGTTAGAAATTAAAGCCTAGGGCCTCATTGTGCTATGGCCTGCACATGTCTGGGATGAAAAGATTGCCTCTTCACCTGAGAACTTATATCTAAATTGTTGGAAAGTGTGTGCTGTTACAGAGGTGATTCAAGCTATTTCATCAAAATGCCAGGCTTTTCAAAGGCAGATAAGAAAACTGAGTCTGCGTTCAACAGCACTAAATATTCATGTGATTTCTTGCATTACTCTCATTTTATCACTTGTATAAACCACTACCATACTTTCATTCTAGACAGACTAAAAATTACACTTTGAACAATTAATAAGAATTAAAGAAAACTTTCAAAGAGCAGTGTTCATTCAGCCAGTCTTCTGACAATAAATTCTAAATGCGAATGCTGAAACCAAAAAATTTTTGTTTTTGTGGTTCTACAAGGCCTATTGCATAAGAGGATGACAAAACATATCTAAGGACCCTTCCAAAATACTTTGCACTTTGGAATATTTTCCTGGCTTCATAGGAATCCACAGAAAGTCCATAATTAACTCCTGAAACTGAGCTTAAACTATATAACTACTCTGGCTACAACAGTTTCTAATGTGTTTTCCAATAAAATGTTGTCTGAAATGGCTCATGTTGCACACCTCTGGGGAACAGACATGTTCTACTATCGCTGAGAGGTGCCACGAGAGGAGCACCAAATCTATGTTCGCGTGCTCAGATTTCCATCTGTGAGAGCAAATGTTGCTGTGAAAACTCACTGTAACAGCTTGTGCTTACAATCAGTTTTCTGACTAACCCAGCCCTTTCCTGAGAGTGAGAATTAGAACCTCTGAGCTTTCTGTGTTACCTCTCCAGGTAGTCTGCCCTCCGTATACCTGCTCTCCCCCGTGTGTGACACATTACCCTGCCAGATGCTCGTTTTCACAGATAGGACCAGGTGTGCTGACACGCCTGCTCTGTGTGCCCTTCATGGAGCACTGTCACAACCCACAGTCCCTTCACATCTTTGGGGTATTATACAGATGTATTTCCCCATGGATACAGCACTTAGCAGCATTCAGCCTGAAGTTCAAGAGAGGCAAGGCAAGAAACTTGCTGGAAATATGTCTTAAATTCAGCTCAGTTTTGTAGTCCAAACTTCAGAACCGGTTCTAAAAAGACACATGCAAACAATAAAGTTTGAACTAGCCAGTAAAATTAATGATATGTATTGTTTATCTTATCTGAGGTTGTGTACAAAACATATATTATAACTATTAAAAATGCATAATAAAAATGCAGTTATTGGTCTGATTTAAACATAGAACATAAAGAAATATTTATCTGATAAATTATTTATGCAAGCATTCACATTTTTTGGCATTTCTTCAACATGTTTTAGTAGTCCCAAGTTACAAAAGCTTAGCTTCAGCTCAAATTGATTTTCAGATGATAAGCTTCTTTCGATATTCAGTAAATTAAAACTGTAAATTGTGGCTACAGTTACATAGTGTATTTTTCTTCCTGAAATACTCTACAGGACTTCTCTGTTCTAAAATAATAATCTTGTTTGCAAAGAAGAAAAAAGAAATGGAATTTCCAAAAAATTCTATTAAGAATATTTAATTCTAAATCACATTTTTCTTCATTTACTTGAAAACAATACCTGAATTTTTATTGATTAAATAGATTTTTCTGTTTTTTTCCAAATTTGTGGTCTCCAATTGTCTTTTCTCCTGCAAAGTTCTTGTTTTTTTAAAAAAGAAATTAATACAAATATATATTCTATATGAGTAGGTAGCTGCAATTTGACTCTAAGGATTGTTATATATGCCAAACTGAAGGACACTGAAATTAGGTAACATTAAGGAAGAAGCCATAAAGAATTCTGAAGACAATTGAAGTCTTGCCTGAATGCAGACGTACTGCAGACTTTACTATAGTGTCTCCCTATACTAAAAATAGGTTTATTTAACATGTAAGAACCTGAATAAAAATAAAAGATGAAAAATGGCATGTGTAAACATAAAATTTCAAGAGCTAAAGTGAGAAAAGTGGTGAGAAAAGGTAGTGAGAAAAGGAGATGGTAAAATAATGTGGTTGTTGTAGAACTGAAGCACTTCTGGAGACCAAGACCCACTTTTCTGCATTGCAAGTCTCTATTTCTCACAACAAACACAGAAATAGGTGTCCCTTCCCAATAACAGTTTGCAGGCAGAGGAAGATTGTCAACTGGGAATATTAGATCAGACACATAACCCTGAATTATATGGATGGTAAAAAAACAGATGCAGCAAAGACACAATATTGAGAATCTCCTCCTGCTTCCAGTGGCAGAGCAGGAGCAACATTGCCATGCAATTCCAAACTATCCTTCAGTGCTGGGCTGCCCCAGGTGGGTCTGAGTGCTCTTTCTGTCTAAGTAATACAACTGTTAATGAGTTACAGCATCTAGTTAATTATTGCTTAAGGTGAGGAAGCCAATGGGTTACCAGAGAAGAAACTGACCTTGTGACTATTGTAATGATTTTGAAGTGTTTGGAAATATAAGATTTTCTGGAAGTCTCTACAGCAATAGAATCAGCATAGGAATGAGAATGAGGGTTTCCCAAAGTGGTCTTGATGAGATTCCTGTATGATACCAAAAATCTTGTTTTTTTAAAAAAAATAAAGGATATAGACACTTAAGCTCTCCATTCATGCTAAAATAAACCCAGTAATTTTATATGTGAGTAATATATCTTGCAATGAACAGTACCATAACCTAGAAAGCTCAAACATGAATTGGCATGAAAATGTAAATTATACTGCTTATTACATTACCTAGATGTGTACATTTGCTGCAACAATCATTTAGCAGTTAATCATCTGGCTATGATTTTATTCTGTTGGTTGCTATTGGTTGAGATAATTTAAAAATGGATTTTCCCACTTTTTATTCTATTAAAGCATCTCTTTCCTTAGAAATTTAAACCTGAGTGTACATGGTAGAAATACGCAAAAGTATTATTGTGAAAATAAACCATAAATTATTACATATCTGTACACTGTACCGCCGTTGCAATCAGCATTAGACAGTCTTGATTTTATTAATCTGTTTGATGAACATTTTTGGTTAATTGAGAATTATTAAAATTAGCTAAAGTAGGAGACCTAGATATAAATGTTGTTTGGATTGACTTGATTTTTTTTCTGGACTTCTTACTATAATATAAATTCTGACTTCAAATCAGCTGTTAAAAATCCCCTAGAAACAGTCTGTGAATTTATTCTAGGATACACTCTGAAAAAAGGGAAGTAAGCATGGGATTGGAATTGTGAGATAAAGAGTGTGAGAGGAAGAGTGGGAAACAAGTAGAAAAGCACCAGTGATTAGAAAACCAAACATGCTTCCAAAAAATGAGCTATTAAACTGTCATGAGTTAGCATAGTTTGAGTTTTTAAGGAACACTCCATCAGCCTCGGAAGTGATCTTTTTGCAAAGAGGTGCTTACAGCATCCTCTAGACCTGACAGAACCAATCAACTGGCTAGTTTGAATATTGACAACTTCTTTAAGCCTCTTAAGAAGCTTGGTACGCCTCTGTGATCCACATTTAAGAACGAGCAAAGCCCGGGAAGCTCTCTCTTGCTTCCAGCTTTCAGACAGGTAACTGGGGGGGCCCAGGGCACGGCCCGGCCAGGCCAGGACACCACCCTGGAGCGGCCCTGTTCCATCTGCGGCCCGGCCCGGCCCCCCCAGCCCTGCTCTGGCCCCAGCCCTGCTTCGGGCGGGCCATGCCCCCCTCACCAGTGCTGCCCAGCAAGGAGAGATAAGCGAATTCCAGCTGCAAGGCCAGGTGAGATTAACTCTTTTAGTGCTGTAAGATTTCTCCAGAACAGATGAAGCCTGCAGACATCAATCCTCTCCCAAGNTTCACAGGCAAGCAGAAACCATCCCGGCCGGCGGCCTTGCTGTGACACTGAGCCACAAGAGAATTGTTTAACTGTTTTTTGTGGAGATGTCTCCATAGCATGAGCAAGAGAGACTCCTCTCCCTAAGTGGACTGAGAAAAGTTATTATAGAGATGGTAAACTGACTGAAAAATCTCAAGGGTTGCTTTTTTACGTTGTTGGTGGGAGGAGGAAGAAGGTGGGGGGAGGAGAAGTATTCTGAAGGTTTAGTCTGACTTTTTTTTCTGCCTTTTAGTTCTGTTAATAAACTTCTTTATTCTTTTAAGGTTTAAGTTTTGTGCCTGCTTTGCTTTCTCCTAATTCTTATCTCACAGATGGAAAATAAGTAAGTAATGGGTATTTTGAACCAAACCACTACATAAACACACACTGAAACACATTGGAATATAGGCTTTGCTAAAAAAGAAACAACAAAAAAAACCCCCAAAAAACCCACACAAATTTAAGACCAGAAAAATACTTAATGAGAGGAAAGAAATCAGCATATCTTCAAATAAATAATATGAAATTAAACAAATTAAGATTTTGGGAATAGCTCTTATTTTTATTTGAATATAGAGAATTGAGCTAGGACTTGGATTTGGAGCTGACCTGCAAGACATATATTTTAATTTTGTCATTGCTTGCACTGTGCTTTTCTAGTTGGCAATACTCCTTGTTATGTCTAAAGTTTAATGGAAGTCAATAGAACTACAGTAACTATTATGATCAAATTTTGTGCAATGGAAATTCTTCTGTACACCTTGTTTCATTTATATAAATTTTTATTTTTTTCGTGATGCACTTGCAACACTGTTTGAGAATCTCAATTTGCTATAGTAGTCATCTTGTGTTTTTAGAGCTCTCCAGCCCTTTTTTTTCTGACATTTTATATGGACCCTCAGCCAACTCCTCTCTGTTCCAGGTCACTTGAAAAGCATGTATCAAAAATATATGTTTGGTAACCAGGTTTTCCAAAGTTACTCAAATCTTGAATGATTTGGATTTCATACATAATTTTTATTTTAAAACTCTCTCTTTAACCAGGAGCCATCCCCATTTTCCCTGCAGTCACCAAGGGTTACCTCCATAGACTTCCCTAGGAAAATACAATTGCAAGTACTGCCCAGGGCCTTCAAGATCTGCTGTTACAAATTTAGATGTGTTATACTGTTTATCCACTTGACTCACCATCTTTACACATTTATGTACAGTTCCTCTGCTTGTTCCTTCAGACTCCAAACAATCCACGAAACTGCCCTTGACGGTGACCGCCTCGTTGCGCTTGTTTTAGTCCCATCATACAGGAGATTAATACTTCTCTGCTGCCAGGCTTTTGGGGTTAAACAGTGTAGCTGACCAAATCCTTCCCTTTTAAAACAGGATTTAAACATGTCTGTTGAATCTTGGTGGGTTTATTGTAAACACAAAAAGAAGGAAAACATGAAAGACAGGGTTAAGACTTTCTTGTAGAAGTGTAATTGCATTTTGAAAGAGAAGAACAGCTGATAGAAACATTCACAGTAAAGTTCATGTGGAGACATCATGATTTTGTCTCCTCCTCCGTACTTCTTGGAAATAAAAGTTCTCTTCCAGATATTATTTTGACTTTTTTTTCACTAAGAAATTGAGCAATACTTATAATTTTCAGCTTTATATAGGAAATGGGATTTTCTTCAGTTTAAGGATGTGTTTTACCCATTAATTCAAATATTTATCCTCACTCCTTTATCCCCCCCAAAAAGTGAAATAGATGCTCAAAATTTCAGATGCTCCAGAAAATCCACTGGGGAATTAGTTGTTTATTTTGCCAGGAAAAGGCTTAGAAATGTTGGAATAGATGACAAAATTGATGGAGGGGTGGACGGAGGGGTGGATGGACAACCAGAATAGTAAAATAGTCCTATTTTCTTCAGCTTCGGAAAAGTTTAGACAAGCTGAAGATATGTTCCTGGGTATTTTTATTTTGTTTTTAGGTTGGGCTATTTTCTGAATCATTTTCTTATATGTTAAATTTACTGTGCACATACTAAGTATATATAAGTAAATAGAAAGGAAGAGAGAGCTCTGACCTTGTGTAAATGCAGAAACAAGGATGACTTTAGCAGAACAGATGAAACAATGGTTACAATTCCCACTTGCTTCCACTGCAGACCTCTTGACTGAGAGCTGACACTGGGGCTAATATGCAAATGCTATGAAAGAGAATGTATTGTGAGACAATTTAAAACATTTCTGCACTATTTCTGACTCCTATCTCCTCAATGGTGTCATTAGTTTGTAAGCTTCAGCTCCTGCACTCAGCAGTGGTATCATTTACAACAGCTGCATCTGCTATTGACTGATGAAATTAAAATGCACTTAAAGGCACTAAAAAGAACAGACTTGCAGAATGTTCAGTGAGCATTGACATTACCTTGAGAAACTGTATTGATTTGCCGTATTTATTTATGGGACTTCTTCCATGCCAAATTTTTATGGATATTTGAAGGAGGTGAGAAAAAAATCCCCAGCTATGATGCACTTCAAAGACTCCAAGTCCTCAGACTCTTTTTTTCTTTTGTCTACTTCTGAGTGGCAAAACCTGCTGCCCTATTTAGAATTTAGAGCCTCAAATTTATACAGACAAAGCTTATTCTACAAATAATTGAGTGTAGGAAAATGGTTATTTCTCAACCTTCCTAAATATACACAGAGTTGGCATTCATCCCCTTTTCTGTTACTTTTACCTGTCTCTACTTTGTGCCAGAAACCTTCCTTCTACATTTCTCCACCTCTTCCTCATCTGGCATGTAGAATAGCAAAGGGAGCTAAATGAGCTCACAGAACAAACTCACTATTATGTCATTAATGTTTAAACTCCTATTAACTTTCAAGGTAGAAAGTTCAGCATGAAATTACTCAAAGTAGGCTGTCAAAAATTTTGCAAAAGCTGTTTTTTTCAAAATTCTGGCATAGTGTTATTGCTATTATTACATAAACAAATAAATATATTTTAAAGGTTGCTTACATGTTGGTATAAAGGTTGTTGTTTTAATAGCATGGTGGCACAGAAAAATATATACACATGTTTATAAATAGTAACGATTTGCAATGGAGACAATACGTGCAATGCAGACAGTATTACCATGATGTTAAATAGGATCTTTATGAGTTCATTCTCATTATCTTAACAATTTCAGAGAGAACAAGAATATTGATGAGACAAGATAAGTCTTCTTGTCCCTTACAACTGAAATAGTGAAGATGTTTCATCACTAAAATAGAGTCCCTAACTATATCTCATTCTATGATAAATATTACTGTGTAACAGTTAAAATGAAACATATGAAAAAGTTTATTCTTGAAGCTAAGCTGACTTCATTCATTGAAGTCACAGCTCTAAACATTCCTAACCAAAACAGCTTAAGACTTTTCTTCTCTGCTCTGCTGAGACCCCACCTGCAGTGCTGCATCCAGCTCTGGGGTCCCAGCACAGGAGGACAGGGACCTGCTGGAGCCAGGCCAGAGGAGGCCACCAAGATGATCAGAGGGATGGAGCAGCTCTGCTGTGAGGAAAGGCTGAGAGAAGTGGGGCTGTTCATCCTGGAAAAGGGATGGCTTTGGGACAACCTAATTGTGGCCTTCCACTACCTGAAGGGAGCCCACAAGAAAGAGGGCAAGAGACTATTTACAAGGGCCTGGAGTGACAGGACAAGGGGGAATAGCTTCAAACTGACAGAGAGTAGGTTTAGATTAGATGTTAGGAAGAAATTCTTCCCTGTGAAGGTGGTGAGGTCCTGGCACAGGTTTTCCAGAGAATCTGTGGCTGTCCTATCCCTGGAAGTGTCTAAGACTAGGCTGGATGGGGCTCTGAGCAACCTGGTCTAGTGGAAGGTGTCCCTGCGTATGGCAGGGGGTTTGGAACGAGATGATCTTTAAGGTCCCTTCTAACTGAAACCATTCTGTGATTCCATAATTCATCACATTTCTACCAAACAATAGGCAGAGCAGACAAATACCATAAAAATCAAGGTATGTGTTTCAAGAATATGAAACATCTCTTTTCAGGAAGAATATAAGAGGAGTAGAGTCTTTTTATCAAATATGCTATTGCACATCAATGCAAAGATCAAAAGATGTCCACAAATAAGTAACAGCTTAGCAACTTTTATACATTAAAGTCCTTGTAAGTGTGGATCCACCATGACTGTTGTCAGGAAACATGTAATTGGTATCAGTTAGTGCTATAATACAGAATTTGGAGTTACATCTTTTCATAGAAAATTTATAGATTATTTTTAAAAATCCTTTTGAAATGTCAATTCTTTATGTTATCAGGATATTTCATTTATCTAAACGTTTCCCTTTGCAAATCAAGCTTTGCTATGACAATATACAGTTCTGTTGAAGGCAATTTGGATTTGACTTATTGCTTACCTTGTCTTTCTATTATATCTTCTTCATATGTCTTCCTATGCTCTCAAGAAAAAAAAGGTCTGAACTTCTCAGACCAATGTTTGGAAAGTCCCAAAAACTTAAAGAGTCTACATAACAGTATCAGCTTTATTTTTGCATGTCATCAGGAGTGGTGTTGATCCTTTAAGTAGCAAAAAAGAGCTGCACTGAAAATGCAACTTAAAAAATCCATGAAATTCAACCAGCTTATAGATCTGAATGTTCTTCGTTCTCCTTTTATGATTTAAGAAACAGCACCTAAGCTTGTAAAATGCTGTACATAGCTGATGTATAAAAGACAGCTTTGAAATAAAGGCAGGACAGACTGAGACTAAATAAACAGCAAAATTTTATTTTAAAAAAAATGAATTTTTCTGTGTTATTGAAAATGGTATTTGTGTATGTTATCTCAAGACACTAGAAGAATTTCAAAGGCTGTTCATGCAAAAGATTTAAATGTGTCTTATTTCATTACAGACTTTGAAATGTGACCATATCTTTTAACACCACCACTTTGAATAAACAGTATGTACAGCAGCTTCTTAGTAAACCGATAGATATTTTGGAAGTATATTAAATGAATACATTGTGAAGGGGTATTGTTCTATTTATCTTGATAAGAGGATTAAATTCACATGCCCTAAACGAAGGCAAAATGTGCCAGAAAAATATTGATCACATAGCTGGATTTTCTGCTTCAAAGAACAGATTAGAGTCAGTAGAAAGGAAAAAAAAGATAAAAATTTGTCCAATAGTGCATGAATAGTGAGCCAAAAAAAAAGTCATACAGCTAACATCTCCAGTAATGTCCTACATTTGTAGTCATAACACTTCAAGCTAAGTAAAATGTTACTTCTCCTTTCCGTTACTCAGCTCAGCATTATGCAATGGTTGGACAAACAGAGGTTAAGTGAAAGACAGCCTGTGTTTGGCTAAGTGTCTGTTCTTTAATTGCCGTGCCTTGCATTGCTTTAGAAGTAGTGAGTGACGACATTGATAAAGACTGCAGTTATGTAGAGACCCAGGTAAGCATTGAAGAGCCAGAATTAGAGAGACTGAGTGGACTCATTTTGTGTTTGTGAACATATAAATACATATGCAAGTACATATACACATAGATTCATTATTTCTTGTCATAATGTTAGCAGATTTACATATATCCACATCATGTAGCAATATTGATCCAAACACTCTGTATTGGCTCCAAATTGGTGTGTTGGCTCCAAATTGGTCTCAGTTATTTTAAGCTGACAAGTTATCCAATGAATTAATTCTTGTCTTTGAGACTTTTATTTGGTTACCTGTAGAAAAATAATCAAGGTAAAATGTTCCTTACTTTGATAAGTAGTTTTTCCAAAATTTATTTAGTACCAAATTGTACTAAATAACACTATTTTAAAATACATGTTTAGCTTTTTTGATTGTTTTTTTTTTTTCTTTGATTAAGGAATGCCACATCCTAGATTGTTTGAGGAGCTCTATATATAGGGTGCCTCACTTTCATAGTAGTTGAACATCATGTCTACTTAATCTAATAGAACAACTGATGATATCCAGACTTGTCAGCTACAAAGTGTTACTATTTAACACCAAGGAGTAAGAGGTCAAACAAACAAACAAAAATAATTTAACCATACAAAGATGTAATAGCCAGAAAATAAGCAGCAAAACGAAATTGGTAGCAAACTTCTACTCAGTTTCTGCAGTGGGAATCTAGAGATCCTCTTAGGATGAGTGGAATTTCTCAAATTTACTTTTTCTGAGAACATGTATTTTTGCCACAGTCTCAAAGGCATTGAAGAGGTTTTTGGGGTATTTTTTTTTTGGAGTGGAAAAGAACAATTTTTCATATGGATAATTTTCACAGAATTACTACCTTAAAAAGACAACTCATTGGGAAACTGAGTTGCTGGAACTACTCATTAAAAGGTCAAATTGACATAGCAGTAGGGTACCTATTCCATTATTTGAATTGCCTGTTTCTTGACACTATTATGTAGCTGCTGAAATGCCTACTAGGACAGAGAGTGACGCCATGGGCAAAGAAATTGGCGATCTTCAAAGTGGCTGGAAAATGTAGCTCCACGTCATGCTTTCAAATGTGGCTCAATTATTTCTAGAGTAGAAAACTCTTTCCCTCAACTAAGAGACAATGGTGAGGTGCCTCAAGTAGGCACTAGGGATGTGAGGAATTGGCAGCATGCAGATTTAGCTGCATGAACACCTGTCCATTAAGCTGTGTACCCCTCTGTATGAAAGAAGCCCAGCCAACTGATCACTGCCCCTCTTTGCCTTCACTAACCTTGTCAAGATAGAAAAACCTTCTATAAACAACAACACTGAAGAGTAACTTTCAGTTTCACCACAGTGCACTACAGGAAAAATTTTAAAATATTGAGGAGGCAGATGAATTGGAAAAATTGTTTCTTGTCTTTTATACTAAGATCTAGAATCCTTCCTGCTGGAGTAAGCAAGGCAAGTTCCCTTTTGCATCCCACCAAATGATGGCTAAATTCAGTGCATGGACAAGAGTTGGGTCACCTACCTGAAGACAAATCTCAGTGCTTTGCAGATCACAGCTGTTTTGAAAGAAAAAGTCATTTTCATTGCTATGGTCTTAACAACAGCACATTTGAAATATATAAAGTACAAAACAATATGAAGAGTTGAAGGGGAGAATTGTGGACTTTCTGTAGCTGCAACACAATTGTGCTTAATCCTCTAAATCAAGCTCTAAACACTGCTAGGGGGAAAAAAGTGATATAAATTCTGAAAATAAAAGCAATCAAATATGGTATCATATAGTGGCAGGTAATTTCAAAGCTACTTACATTGGAATAAGCTAAGATCTGTAAATTTTTTTCAAGCTATTGCAATGAGTACTTAATTCTTTTGTCACAAATGCAAGACAAATTGTATGTTAGTCCATTGACCTTCCTTTCCCTGTATGTGATATCTGATCTATTGGTAGAATTTTTGTTAAATATTACTTAGACCTTGACATTTTTTTCTGATGAATATGGACAAAATCTCTGCCCAAATCCTGCTTGTAGTTCCACTACTGTTGTCACTCAATATTTTGATACAACTCTGAACCATGCAGACGCTGGTACTGCAGAAAGTCATTAACCTGTGAACAGTTTCTGGAAGTTCCTCGCCTGTGCTCTCGATGTCTGTGTGAGTTCTGTAGGTAAACGTCATAATGAGGATTTGTACCTGCCTTCTAAGACCATCTCATAAAAGGACTCACCTGCAAATCATCTTGCAAGAATTGTAAAGCCATTTCTTCCACAGATGACTAAAAAAAGCTGTACCGAGCCTCCATCTGTTTGCTCTGTCATCTCATATTTATCACTGGAGGCATGCACTTAGGCAAAAATTTCCTTCTCAAACAAGGAATTGGTTTGAGTGAGACTTTAAAAATCCACATATCTAAAACCATATGTAAATGTATGAAAAATATCTACTAAGAGAAACTCAGAAATAATTGCAACAGCACTTTCATGAAACATTCTTTTAATTGATGAGAAACGTGGGTCTTGCTGGACAGCATTAGCTTTCATAAATTACAACTATGATTTCTTCTTCTGTAAAATATGTGGACAAGTAAAATTTCACTTCTCACTATGTGAAATTGAGATGAGTTCCTCTGCACAACTTCCATTTCGACTTACTCAGTGGGCTTAAGTGACGTGGAAGGTGTCAGAGTCCTTGGCAGACTAGTCTTTAAGGTCAGTTTCACTCAGAAAAAGAACTGACATTCTCTAAAATTAGATTTCTGTACTTTGGCATTCTTTGAAATTAGACGAAAATATTTTGCAGAGAGTGCTAAGAAGTTTCAAAGGATAAAGTAATAATTCAAAGTAACAGCCTTAGAATTTACATCTCCCAAACACCTACAACATACACAACACCTCTAAACACAAACAATTACGTCAATAGAGTGTCACCAGCATAAAGCCTGAGCAATGAACTGTTAAATCAGGCTCTCTAATCTCAGACAAATTACACTGTTTATGCACTGTTTATCAATACGGCACCAGACTATGTAATCAGGCAAATTTAGGGTTTGATTTTTTGTCTTTTAATAGAAAACTTTCTGTTTCCAGTAAAACAGACAAATTAAAGTAAAAATTATACATAAACATACATTTTCCAATGGATTTTTTTCTTTATGATACTGATTTTCTGGTTAAAAATGTTACCTACAACATCATGTGTTTCACTGCTAAATGACTTGAAATACATTTCTATAAAATGATAAAATAATATTTGCATGACAAGAAAGAGAGTTCCTTTGGGTTTTGATTTGGTTTGAGTTTGGAATTTTTTTTTTTAATTGTGTACAGGAGGGATGGAAAAATGTAAAATTAGTAAATAATGTTGCTACCAAGTTTTATACAAGTGAGACACTGTAACTGTCTTTGAACAGAGAGTTAGGTACAATGCTGATACTAAGCCTTAACAGAATTTTCAAGCAAGTATTGCTTTCTTAACTTCAAATTTGCTCAAACCTAAAGTTATTACCTTTCTGGTTTCCTTTGCAAACAAAGATAAAACCGTTTAAGAACCATAGTGCTATTATTAGTTATCACAGCTACTTTTAATAATCAAAATATTACAGCAAGTAAGGTATACTTGTTAGTTTTCTCAACATTTGACATAAAAAAACTCTTAGTATTTAATATTAAACTGATTTTAAAAACCTACCAGCTTGTATCATCTAACATCTGGGATTTTAGGTTGATTTAAATGAATGTGTCTCTGTTAAAGTCAACAGAGCTGAATTTCAATAGCTATTCATCTGATGCGTTATTTCTAAATTGCAAATTGGAGACTTTAAGCTTAAGGAAGGCCAAAAAATTAGCTGAGGATGATCTTCTAGCCCATTTAAATTAGCATGTAAGAAGTCTTCGTGTATTTAAAGCTTAGCTCCTAATCAAGTCTTGATAGAAATGAAGTTACAAATTAGTGATATTGCCATTTGGTTCCCATTAACAAGGACCAGAATCAATGCCATTTTCAAATTCAGAGCTTTTTAAACCTAAGTTTAAATGATTGGATTCCAGAAACGAATACAGAACCAAGAGTTTTGCTATGCGCTCTCTGCTTGCCTTTTTATAATCAGTAATGAGAAAATAAAACATTCTGTATGATGGATAGAAAGAATGCTAGCTGAGACTAAAATGCTTAAATAAAAGAGCTGAAAAACATGTTTTCAGGAGGACAGATCCTTACATGTCACTGACAGGTGAGGCACAAGAGTGAAGGACCAAAGGTGAATGTGGTGTGGCTCATGGTGATCCCAGGGCTCCACATCCATGTCACATCTTGACTAGCAGTGAAGCTTGTACTGATGACCCAGACATTCAGAATCCCTGAATGTGCTGAGTTGGAAGAGACCCACATGGATCACCAGTGCAACTCCTGCACAACCCTGCACAACACCATGCCCAAGAGTCACACCATGTGCCTGAGAGCATTATCCAAACACTCCTTGAACTCTGTCAGGATTGGGGCTGTCACCACTTCCCTGGGGAGCCCAATCCAATGACCAACCAC
This sequence comes from Dicrurus megarhynchus, assembly GCA_013399195.1. Classification (NCBI taxonomy): domain Eukaryota; kingdom Metazoa; phylum Chordata; class Aves; order Passeriformes; family Dicruridae; genus Dicrurus; species Dicrurus megarhynchus. The sequence goes on along the minus strand of VXAD01003957.1, from coordinate 59,039 downwards.
CCTCTGGGTGAAGAACTTTTTCCTAATATCCAACCTAAACATCCCCTGACACAGGTCCAGCCATTCCTTTGGGTCTTGTCACTGGTCATCAGTGAGCAGAGATCAGTGTCTGCCCCTCCACTCCCCCTCAAGAGGAAGCTGCAAACAGCAATGAGGTCTCCTATCAGTCTCCTCCAGGCTGAACAGCCCAAGTGACCACAGCTGCTCCTCATACAGCCTCCCCTCCAGGCCCTTCACCATCTGTATTGCTCTACTTTGGATGCTCTCTAATAGTTTAATATCTTTCTTATATTGTGCTGACTGAAACTTCATATAGTATTCAAGGTGAGGCCAAACCAGTGCAGACAGCTGCCTGTGGAAGATCTTTGCTTTCCTGCTGTAAGCAGGGGTTTCTGATGTGACCCCTCTGTGATGAAGTCAAGCATCCCTCCAACCTTGGTTCCCCCATGAAGAAGACGTTTAAAGCCCATCCATGATGTTCTTGAAGCGGTGCTGTGAGATTCCTAGTACACACACAAAATTAATTTGTGTCCAAAAGGAACCCTCCGACACTAAATTACTATTGTTGGCAAACAATGTCTCTCGCAAGGGACTTACAAAGCCCCTCAGTGTTCAAATTCTTAGTCCTTTCATAAAAAGTGAAGGGCTTTTTTTGACAAATAGCTGGCAAAGCCTTGGTAGAATGGCAAGAGGAAACATTGGGTTGCAGCAGACTGATGGTCAGGATACTCTCCAAAATACAAGACATCCAAATTCTAGTCCCTTCACAATTAAATATTTTTAATTATAGGAGAGACTTTCAACTACTCAAGAACACGATACACCTTGCTGTCTGCTATGCTGGTTTTGGCTGGGGTAGGGACAATTTTCTCCACAGTGGCTAGTATGAGGCTGTGTTTTGATTTGGTTAAACCATGATATCTGCAAAGAAAGCATTCAAAACTTCTGTGCCCGGAGAGTTAGAAAATTACTGTGTCTGTATGTCCTACTGGATAAGGTCCTTGGGTGGTGGGGTGATTTCCTTCTTTCCAAAGGTTGTTGCAAGAAATTTATGCATTTTGTTTCATCACAATAAGATTTTTCTAAATCAAGAAGATGGTTTTTTTGCCTTCATGTGAGAAGAGCCCAGAACAAAAATTTCTCCTGGTGATGGAGTGCCTTTACCAGCAGGGGTAGAACTGCTTGCACCTCTTGCTTTACAACCAGGAACAGGTAAGGTAAAACCTCAGTTTCCCTTGGAGTCAGTATAAATTTGCACATCTGACCAGTAGGATATAATGGGCAACTTGACATTACAGACCCTACTGTGCATACCAGGAATGTTCAACATTTACCCATTGGATCAAGCCTTTGGGGAATAGTGACCCATTTCTTTCTAATTCCTGGATCCCTATGTGGCTTGAAAATATATTAAATTCTTTGCTGCTTATATGAGGAGACTTTTGACATGGACAGAAGCAGAAGGCAATCAGATCCTGAGGTTTAGAAGCCTCCAGACATACACAGTTACTGAGCAGCCTCTGTCAATCCTCCTTTTGGACACGTTTGTCTATGCTCACCCATGACTTTTTTAGCTGTTTTAGTGTTTAGAGCCTTTTTACACTAAAAAATTATTTTCTTTTCTAGTTTGGAGTTGTGAATATAAACAAATATTTTGATTGCCATCAACACAAATGATTTTAGAGAAAAAAATAAAGAGCTAACATTTTTTTCATTATCAAGATGCACTTGAAACTAAATTTTAACAACTAAAAATACACAGATAGATGCATATTCATTTTATTCTTCACTACTCCGGTGTGATTAGGATTAGCGTTGCATCAATTTCAACAGTGAGCAAAGACTGCCATCTTCTGACGTCCACAATATAGCTGCACAACTCAATATACATCTTAGTTAGCGCTGTTACTCTTTATAACAGTGCTTCCAACTGAGAAAAAAAACCCTTGGTCACATCTTGATCCTGTTGTCTGAAATTCTGTGGCCCAGTGAGGGCCTTCACAATACACTGTTCCACCTCTGAAAGAGAAACATTTACCTATGATAAGTAAAACTAGTTCACTTATTTGTTTTCTTGCAGAGTTCTTTCTTTCATAAATTTGTCATCTCATCCACACTTCCAAAGAAATATTTTCTACTGCCATCAGTTAACTGATAAGCTGATAATTTTCTTAGTAACTTTCAAACTAAATGGTTAATGCTGTGGCAACACAGAGAAAATGTGTATCCACCTCCCATTAGAGGTCAATAGTATCCCAGCAACTAATGCTAGTACCTTCAGAATTCCCACCCAAAGATTCAGCTATCTGGCCTGTGAACCTAAAAGTAAATATCAGGCAATTAATCAGATGTCTCAAGCTGTTCACTAAATTTTAACTGATACTACAGGAGATCTGCAGCACAGGGAACAGATGTGTCTACATACATTGTGCCCAATTTCCATTCATTTGTTACTCAAACAACAGCCTGAGATAAATGCACAGGCCTCTTTTAGCAGAAGGAAAGCACAGCTACCAACATCTAACTGTTGTTTACCACAGCTTTTATTCAGACTTAAGCCCCTGGCATGCTGCTGACAGACAGCACAGACAGATCACGAGCTCGAGGTGTGGGAGCTCTGTCTCTGAAGCCCGTTACATCCAGATATCACAGAAGGAAATGCAGTCTCTCATAGCAAGTTTTTGGTGGACCTGCCACTGGCACAGAAGACATATCATATACTCAGCATATAATCATGTTCTCCACTGCTGAAGACACTGCTAATCCAGCAGGGTTCCCTGATGAGAAGGAAATCTCTTGGCCACCAAAGCTTATCTAAAGTTTAGACCACTTTCTATCTGACCTACAGCATCTGCATTCTCTACGTGTATCCTGTCATACAGCACAACTAACACAGCAGATTCAGGATATATCATACAGCCAGGTCAAATTCAATACTTCACAGTTTGATCAGTACTCTGGAAGAGTAAAAGAGTGGAATATTAACTGATTTGGGTGAAGAAAGCAGACAACCTGTATTTGCAATTGCTCTATTACTTCCACCCTTATTTTAAGGAACTTCTTTCTTCATATTCTCTTTCATGACTCTCAAAGTGTTTTTATCTCTTTTAAATAATCCCTTCAGCTCTTTCCTACTACTAGTAGGAAGGGGAAAACCCACTACTTAGAAATATTTTATGTCATATTATACAAGATCACCTTTTCTGTTAATTCATTTCAGTGTATTAAAGTACTAATCCAAGAGCTACTCAAATGTAGGAGTGACTGGATGTGAATGTTTCTGGGTGTTTATGGAAAAATAGATAAATATCCTTCATTTAAAGTGTTCAGTCATCAAAAAAAAATTCCCACTGCTTAGCTACTGTAAGTAGAATCCTCTTCTCTTCCTTTTTCATCTTTTTGATGTCACTGGTTCAACCACAAGTTACCTATTTAGTCCCTTGGGAGGAAAAACAAAACAATAGCTGGGTCTTTGAGACCTGACTTGTGGTCTCAGTATGTCCAGTTCTTGTCTTCCCAATACAGAGCCTGAAACACAAACTGAAATACAGGAAACTGGGATTAAATTTAAAGGAATATTTTTTATCTCACTATCTAAATGTGCATTGGTTTTGCACTTTGTTAGGAGAATATTTGCAACTAACTGTGGTAACACATTCTTCTATCTGTGTAAATTATTTTCTTTCCATTCAGCAGTCAAGCTAAGAAAAAAAAAGGCAAAAAGCCCCCCTGAGCTGGAGCAAGCCAAGTGACACTTCTATAAATCCAATAAAAGCAACAAGGACACTTTCCACAAGTCAGCCAAAGAAACAGACCTTCATTCTGCTGGTCAGTATTAAAAAAAAAAGGGAAGCAAAACATTCGTCTGGAGGTTATAGTGTAGCCTGTACTGGTTCACAGTTCACTGTCCTGTTTTTCTTTTAATCTTGTATTAAAAAAAAAAGGAAATAAAATTATATCCAACAAGGCCTTTAAATTTTCTGAATGTGACATTGTTGATTTTAGAGAAAATTATTCAGAAAAAAAACTACTATGAGTGAGGAAGGTAAGAGTCCTGATATCACTTCAGAGAATGATTAATGATTTACACAAGGTAAAATAATGTCAGCAGTACACCCAGCATGAGGTTTCAAATGGCACCAGACAGAAAATCCCTTTGTTTCCAATTTCTGAGTGTAGGAAGAAGACCTAAGTGTGAAATAAACTGTTTGTTCTGACCAGATGAGATGGATCAGAACCCATTTTAGCCTTTCTAAACCAAAACTCTTCATCTAATAATCTTCATTTCAACAGAACTCAATAGACAGCCTAGATCTATTTTCATGGACTTAATTTCACATGACACACATGATACATCAGTACAACAATAGAATTATAAAACTAGATTTTTTTTTTTTCTTCTTTTTTTTTTTGGCCAAAGTATCCATTATGATCTCTGCTGTGGTCTCTTCATCACTGAACAAGTATCTTTAATTGCTTGACTTCCATTTCCGTCTTAGAAGACAGAGACAAGAATGACCAGCATTCACAGTCCTTTTGAGCATTGTGTGTCTGACGATTAGAACAAAACCAGATGCTAAATAAAGTAAAATTCAAATTTATTCTCATCCAAGATTTCTGGTAACAAAAATAGCACCTTCTCCTTTCTCATAAGCTGCACAAAGAATGAACTTGGGTTTGAAGAATTATGCAGAAAATCTTGGACAATTTCACTCTCAAAAAGCGAATTAAACAAGCTGTAGCATCATATCCTTAATCTATGGATCTGTGTTTAAGTGTTTCAGAGTCCAGGAGATGTTTTAACACAGTAAATATTTCATAAGTTGGTTTCCTATCTAAAACATTACTTTTTTACACCAATAATCAGCTCAGGTAATACCTTGAGCTCTAAGGATGATCAGGATTAAATGAGAAACAAAACCCCTGCATTATCTGTCCAGAAAATGATCAGGTCCTAAAATCTCACATTACATGTGTTTATGTGAGTATCTAAACATGACATCATTCAAATACATTCACGTAATGGATTCTGACTTCACTTCAAATCCTCACTTGCATACTAACAGAAATATTATGAAAGGAACAAACAAAGTGATTGTGAATTGCCTACAGGCATTAGGCTGCAGCAACATGAAGTACATTTAAAGTCTTTAAAAATTCAAACAGTACAATTTTCTAGTGCTTACATGAGGGTGTTGGGAGTCTTGCCACTCCTTTGCCCAAGTTGAATGCTGATACTCTGGAGAAAATTAGTATTAATGAATATTAACATAGGAACAAGCAGCTGAAAAGTACCTAAGTCACTTTACAGTTCATATAACATCCTGGACGTATTCCTTCTTTTTCATAAACTTTAGAATCTCATCTTGCTGTGTTGAAAAATATATTCTGGAAGATTTAAAAAAAAAAAAAAAAGAGGATTTTTTTTCATAGTGACATATTTACCATACTGCTCATTGTCTTTCCAATTTTGTCACAATCATACCCAACTTTTCTAGCTAGTATCCTGAATTTATTAACTATGTTGTACCAATGAGAAAAAAGCCTCAGGGAATGAAAAAACAAGGTAAAGCAAATATAAACAGAGAGTTTATTTTTGCACAGTTACCATATCAATGGATTGCATTTTTTTCTTCTATTTTTTTTTCCTTTTTCTAAAAGTATCTTTAAAGGTAAGCAATAAGATTGGAAATTGTAGTAAGAAATTTGAACCCTCTGCAATGCTCAGAACTTTGGTGAACGCAATGAATTGCCAAGTACCTCATCGTGAGATGAATTTGATACAACTTTTTCTTCAAATACCTAATGGGTATTGATAAGGAAAACTGTTGCAAAAAAATGTTGCTTAATGTTGCAAAAACAAAACTGTTGCAAAATTTGCAAAATGTTGCAAAAGTTTGGGCACATCCTTCTATATAAAACAGGTGAGGATCCATGAGGTTATATATGTCTTCATGTTCTTCTAGGGTCACAATAGCTTTTTCAGAATTCCACTCAACTAGATATTTGGCAACATTTCAATCAGTTTTTCTTATTTAAATTTAATTATATGGAATTTTGCAAAAATGTAAAGTGTAAGTAAAAGAAAACCCAAAACACTGACATTATATGAAATCCAGGGAAATCTTTGGATTTTGTCTTCAGGTGACTTACTAACCTTCTAGATCAGTACTGGAAATTTCCCTACCAATGTATGGGGTTTTTTTCAATTTCAATCTTTTTCTTTCATATTTGACCAGCATAACTGTGATGGCTTTTGGTACAATTGGTTTAGGCAATTATCCTCACATTATTGTAAGGGCTATCTGATAATGAGCATGATTTCTGTTCTTACCTGTATCTCTTCTTTAAGAATGTTCTGAAAGGGGGAAAATGGCATGCAGTAAAATATTCAAGCCCTCTAATTTCAAAACATTTCCATCTTGTGTTGAATTGAAAATCATGTCAATAATAAGAAAAAAGACATTGTAGCTGTAAAGATCACAACTTCAGAGTAAATCATGTGGATTACACTCTGCTGGAAACAATGTCTTTCTAGAATTCCTTCTATATAACTTAGAATGTATATGAAGGAATCCAAAATGTGTTTGAAGAAAGAATCTTCCTTGAATTCAGCTCCTTTTGCATGGAGTGTTACGCACCCAGTTTCAACACAACTATAATTGAATTTAAATAAATTGAAATGGCACTCTCCTAAATAGTCACCTAATCTGAGGAGTCCTTTTCATCTCGTGCAGGGTCTGAATGCAATGCTTGTGGAGTTTTTCTTTTATTAAAAGCTTAATGTACGTTCACTAATGTAAATTTAAACGTGGTCTAATTCTTAATCAAATATATTTCAGCAGCAAGAGGGCCAACATTCAAATAATGATTAATTGAAAACTTAATTAAATACTTCAAGACATCACATGAAAGTGTTCTGATAAAATTTCAGGTCACGCAGTTTGCATCTGAGTCTGAATAAAGAAAGTGAAGAATTTGATCCAAAAGCCTCTATAGTCAGTAACCAAAATTACCCCAAAGCTGCTTAAGAAAATCTAGCTTTGAATATTTTCAATGAAGTTTTCTGGAAGAGTTTTGCCTTATGTGGAATATATAAACAAAGAATTTTGCCCATTCCAAATTGCTGAGCTTCAATCCTTCCTGCTGGAGAACAGCACTTTACAAAACTTTATCTGAGACTCCTAGAAAAAAAAAATTTTCCCACCCTAATTGGAACTGAGGCTAAAAGATGTAAAGATTGTTGGTTTTAATCAAACTAAATTTTATGGCTTACATACTTTATTCTGCATGGCTAGTCACAGCATATTGATGGACAGCAATTCACACACCTTCTGAAAACTTTTAGATTGTAAAAACAGTCTGATCCATTCACAGCAGAAAACATTTGTTTAATTATTTTCAATTTATGCCATATTTTTCCCCATCCACAGGTGTTTCCTATCATATATGATATAACTTTGATTTAGCACTGTTCATAGCCATTCTGGATGAAGGATCCTGCTGATGGTTTGTTTTAAAATCAGTTACAGAGGGTTGAATTAACATTGAGAGTCCTGTATGCAATTATGCTGATGTGTGACCTTCCTACATAAAATCTTCAGGACAAAGATTCATTTAATTCATGGAAAAAAAAATCCAGAGGCAGAGAAGACAAAAAGGGAAGATACAGTAAGAACAATTTACCAAAAGGCTTGTCAGTATGTAAAACAAACAAATAATATTCCTTTGAAAATTAGACTGCAGATGTATTTTTCATGGAGATAAGCTGGGATGGGAGCTGGAGGTGGGAATGTATGTGTGTGCTTGCACACACATACACTGAACACATGGCAATATATGGACAGGACAAGGGATCATATCCTCAAGCTGCAAAAGGGAGGTTCGAGCTCGACATCAGGAAGAATTTCTTCATGGAAAAGATAATTCCCCAATTCAGTGTTCCCTCTGAGACCACTCCAAATCATTCACCTCTCCCTCACTTCCCCTTCCTCCCACCCCTCCCCTGCAGCTGGATGGAGAGGAGTACTGGAGGCACAAAAGGTAAAGGATCATGGGTTGAGATAAGAACAGTTTACTGGAAACAGCAATGAAGTAAGACAACAATTAGCATAAGACAACTGACAAAACATACAAGAAAAAGGTGAATTATTTCAATGTGATTGCTCACCCCACCATAGAAAACCCCTGACAATACCTGACCACTCCCTCTGCCTTGAAGGGTCCTGGAAGGGAGCTTTCCCCTGCACCCCTGCACCCAGCAATGATGTGAGGTGGTACAGAATAATCTCTGGGCCATGGTCAGGCCCCCTCCCAGCTACAAAAATTAATCCCGTCCTGGCTGGAACCAGGAAAACAGCCCAGCTCACTTCTCTTTTCTAAATTGATGCTCTGGCCCATTTATTATGTCATATTTGTTGATACTTATTCATCATCTCTGGCTGTACAAAACCATCCACAACACAGAGTTCAAAGAACATACTTTACCAGACTGCTGGAGCTGTGTCTATTCTGTGCCCCAGCGGGCTTCAAGTGCCTTGTTAACATTCATGTAAAGATGGGATAGGTCTCCCTGCTGGCTGCTATTAAGGTCAATTTCGTAAACATCTATGGATTTTACTTTTCCAGCTTCACTAAGCATTTCATTAAATTGTTTGATTGATTTCCCACTTCTGCCTGGTTCTTGCTCCTGGATGCCTTGATGTCTTTCTCTGAAGTATAGAAAGGAAATTACATTATTAAATAAGGAAAAGAGGAATACTGTGGCTTGATTTCCACTGCCAGCAGCAGCGTATTATACAGCTACATACATCTGAGCCACATTTATGAAAATAGAGAAATCCATACCTAATACAGAGAAAAGCTCCTCAACTATATAACCTGTCATTCAAGAGAGATAACTCACATTCTTACTATCAAGAAAAGCCAAAATGAAAGAGTGTTTCATAAATAGATTTTTGATGTAAAGCTTACAAAGCGATGATATCACAGTATCCCTCAGTCATATACAAGGATGCCTTAACAGCTGAGACAATGCAGCCTACCTTGCTTCTCATATCTTTAGCTGTACTGAAGCTCTAATTTAACCTTCCCTGTTTAATTGAAAACAAAACCAAGCACAGCACCAATCTAAGAAAAAAACAAAAAACCAAAAAAACTAACACACCTGGAGACTGTGTGTGATTATCAGCTTTGTCTATTCATTGAAACTATTCCTTTTTTTTTCAAGCGTCTTCAACAACACATAGATTTCATTCTATTACTGGCCTCATAATGGCACAATTATCTCTCTAAAATTAATGTCTCCATAGTTTGCCCTAATCATAGTTTGTATCCTTAGAAGTGCAGACTATGTACTGATGTTCAGCTATAAAGCCGATAAAAAGCAAACCTCATGTTAGATTGCCTGGAAAGAGTCCCATTCCAACAGTCCCACTGCTCTTTAAAAACACAGTTTTAGAGAACCAGAGTGACACCATCTTGATAAACATCCAACCCCACCCCTGTGGAGCTGTTCTTCAGTCATTTTCTCTGTGAAGCATTGTGTGCTCAGATCTCTGCAGCAGAGATCTAACAGTCTGTTAGCTTTTTTCTCTTCCTAGCTGGGATAAACAAAGAATTTATAATGTATAAATTATTGTTATGATGGATTAGGAAATGATAATTTACTATCAGGTTTCATACAGATTTCGTATTGTCTCCTTTTACGCCCTCTCCCATAAGTCCATGGAAAATGTGGAAAACAGGTGTGTAAAATCATCCATTTGCATCTGTTCCCAAGCGTGAATTCTGACTGCCCAAACAGTACCCTATATGTGGCAGGCCACCCTCTTGCTGTTTGTTTCTTTGTAAGCCAGAGCAGAGAGTACATATGACCCTGAGATCCTCCCATCTGTAGCTCAGTAAATTGTCCTGAGTGCTCTGCTCTGTAGTTTTGGCTCTGGCTGATGGCAGTAGGAGCAGTTACGCTGGATTGGCATCCACACAGGCAGCCCTGCAACCACCACCCCCTTCAGCCTAATCAGCCTGCACAGATGTTCAGTGTCTATGTACCTACCAGAGGTTGCTGGCAGGTGGAGCACGGTAGCACTCTCAAACATCAAATAACTCTGATTGATTTTCCTGACTCCCCAGGGAGCTTCAGGAAACATTTGCTCCACGTGCACTTATCAGGTACATCATCTCACATGAATTTTGCTCTGAATGTTCTCCCATCTCCTTTGGTCTGTCATGCTGTCTGTTGACCCATGTAAGCGCACAAAACAGAAACATGGAATTTTTCTTAATTCATTTTTCCTTATCTCAGTGACACGTTTGTACATGATATTCAGTGCACGGTAGAGGCAGTCATCTTTTGTTTTCTTTTTAATTATTTTCCTTCTTTTCATAATAAACTACTTTTGGGCTTATAATGTTTTCATTCCATGAAATTCTGGGATGGCAGGAATCACTGCATAGGTAACAAAAATGGCAAACATAAAGGAAGTGTATATCTTTCTGCTCTCGCTTTACTTATGCCTTTTATTAACCTTCTCACTAACATCCACCAGATCTTGTACCTCCTTTGGCCTACAAATTATTCTTGCACTCAACCTCTTTTAGAAAATCCTTTGCCTTAATCTGTAAATGCCTTTCAAGGTACCTGATTCAGTATCTTATTCTCTAAAATCCAGTCACTTTACTATCTTGATCCTCTTCAGAGTGGTTTCCATCTTCTCCAAACTGAATCGATCCAAACTGATTTCAGAAAAAGTCAAAAAGGAGCTGCAGCCATGTTCCAACTTTTTCATTTAAAGTTTTCTAACTACTTTATATGTTTCTTGTTTAGTTTGTCATTGGAGATCTGGACACTGTCATAAACTTCATTTTCTTCAAGTTCTTTTTTTAATCTCACTCACTCCTGTAATTCTAATGTACATGTCCTTAGGTTAAACACCTTGCTGCTACAAATAGCTGCCTTCCAAACAAATAATTTTCAAACTTCATGCTTTCCCTTTCTGAGCATTGTGCAATCTCACAGCACTTACTTGCTTCTTTATTTTTCCTCCCACTCCCCTTCACTACTGTCAGTCTTTTACTGTCAGCTCTGACCTGAAAGCTGTGGCTGTCAGTACAGAGGAATTAAAATCCATCCACCTGCATAGGGAGGTAGAGCAGAAGGAGGAGCACAAGGCTGTATTTCCACTGAGACCAGTATTCCCAGTTCAAGCAGGTTATTAAGTTTTATATTTAATTGCTTCACTTATTTTTCACATCTTCAGTTTCTCTTTGACCTCTCTTGTTTTGTCTTTGACCTCTATCAAGCAAGGAATAAGAAGTCAAGAGTTTTCACTGTGTGTTTTATTGGGATCCAATTAAAAACTATCATAATCAGTTTTGGAGTTCTCAAAGCAGTGCTGCCACTGAATTTTGGTTTCATTCACAGAACGATAACCTCCTGTAGATTAGATTTCAATTTTTTTTTGGTAAAATAAATAGTTCATCTTCAAAGCCTGGAACAATTTCATTTCCTTGTTCCTTCAACTCTCTAGGGTAATGAACAAAGCTGGTATCTTCCCAGTGAATGTAGCTGATACAGAATTCTCTTTGTAATTTTTAACAGAGAAAACATGCCACCCTTAAAGGAAAGTTTAAATTTGCCACTTTCTGTAAGGAGAGTGTAAGTAGTAGGAGTTACCCTCATCTGTGGACAACAGCTTGACTTGCCAATCGAGGGTTCCCATCATCTTGTAAATTCAGATCAGAGCAGTTTTTCTTTGCTCTGGAATATTAATGCTTATTTCTGTGTTGATTTTTCCCTGATGGCAGCCATGCATTCTTGCTATGTAGCCACTATTGAAGAAAAATTAAGCAAAAAACCCAAAGAAACAAGATACAGTGGTTGAGGTTAAGATAATGAAGTTTTATTGCATCCAGCTCAAGGGTCTCAACACAGGAAGGACACTGACACGTTGGAGTGAGTCCAGAAAAAGCCAAAATGATCAGAGGGCTGGAGCACCTCTCCTACAAAGACAGGCTGAGAGAACTGGGGTTGATCTGCCTGGAAAAGAGAAGGCTTTGGGGTGACCTAATTGTGGTAAAATGGACTGCCTAGGTCCATCTGAATTGACTTGTCTTTGCCCTTCTTTAAAATTTGGAAGTACATTCTAATTTAATCGCTGGTAGCTTTAATTTAAATAACCACTTAATTCTTGATTTTTGAATTTTTCTTTTCTTTTATTCGAAGTAGTTGATCCCAAATTTTACCTGAATTCCTTACAAGCTGCCAGATTCCATTTTTTAAAAGTACACTTTTTTTTTTATAGTGCTTAACTGTTTAACTTAGATTGATTTCCCTGCAGTAGTCAAGACATTAAAGGACACTGTACTGGAGTGATTTATTTATCTTAGCTTTAAGATTTGTGCCCTGTTACATATAACTTTCTTTCTATTTACTTTTAAATCTTTTAGTGAATTCCCTTTAAAGAACACACATTATGTTTGAGGTTTTTTTCCCTCCAGTGCTACCTACTTTATTCATCTGTAGGTGCCTTAATTAGATTTCAAAAGGAACCAATCTAGAATAACTTCCCTCAGAATAATTTGGAATTCTTTTAGTGTGAACTTTAACCAGTTTTCCTCACTTAATATGTTGCATACATAACAGCAAAAATGCAAACAGCTCTCACCTCTGACTCATATTTACACATGCCCTTTATTAGAATTTTTAATGCAAAATGGCTTCAACAGCACATGTTATCAGAGAAACCAAACATTAAATTTGATTAATAAATTCTTATTTTTACACAATTCCTACAATATTCAGAAGAAAAAGGTATGGATAAGGGTTACAGCAAGTTGTTTGTTTATATAATGGATTTGCATCAACATAATGAGTTATTTTGCAGTGAATTATGCCTGGACAATCACTGTTCCATGCTGAAGAAATGATCACCAATGGAGTTTATGGCAAGATATTCCTGGCAGCCCTTAATATTAAGCTGTAGTAGAAATATTTCTATAGAAATATTTTTCTAAAGAAAATATTTCACGTGCATTTAATTGTAATCAATCCCTCATATCTATAAATAGGTACATTTACACGCCCTTGCATCTCACTACAAAGCTATATATTTACAAAACCAGTGCATAGTTATATCTAGAGCTGAAGCCAAGCCATCAGATTTCCCCAAATGTAACAATGTTCAGTCTATGTTCATGTCTTATTTAATATTCACCATTAAATGCACATATGAATTTCATCGGTGAAATGGAATGTGTATTACAGGTTACATGGAGACCTTAAACACAACAACTTACCTTTACACACATGTAAGTCTATCTTAGCAAACATGCCTTTTTTGTTAGTTACTTATGGCTAAAGATATTGTGAGCATTTTGCTGTTGAATTTAAAATTGGAAGGATTTGACAGTGAAAACTGTTTTCATGAAAGACTTGAAAGATTAGTCTAAAGTTCCTTATACTTGATCATTAATATCATCTTGATTTTGTAAGTCTTCCTGAATAGCAATGGGAGCTACATCTGTGAATTATAAGATCTAGCTATTATGAAGTCATTAATTTTAATCCCCCCTAGAAAAGAGAGATTAAAGTTAAATCACTGAGCCAAGCATTTGGTTTGGTAAAATTAAATCTCCAATAAATATCTCTCTTGTGGTTTAACCTGACTTTAAATAAATTCAATTCAAACCAGTTATACTCTGAAAATAAGTGATACATATGAACTGAGGCAGGATATGGCATTCAAAAAAACTCCAGCTGGCATGAAGATGGCATACCTAGACCTGTATCTCTGGGTTCAAGCTATCCAGAAGCACTAGAATATGGATTTATTAAAAAAGCAAGGGGGGCAGCAAGGACTTCTGGCATTCATGAATAGATGAGACACATATATTTTCTCCCATGAAATCTAAACATCTGGGGTTTTCTGGCTAAAAGATAGACAACATGGCAAAGGTTAAATTCAATAGGAAGGCTTGCAGAAGAATAAAGCTAACCCCTCTTTGTACTGCCCAAAATGCACTGATTATGGATGAAGGCTCATATTCCTATTGTCCTAGTAAGGTAAGGCAGCCAGAAGCCAGATTTTATGTTTTTAAAGAGGTTTTAATAGAGAATCCATGTAAGGGGGATTCCATGTAGGGAGCGGAAGGAATGGGAGGGGAGGGAAAAGAGAGAAGTGGAGTCAGGCTCAATATTACATTCAGGTTGTTTTTACACATTTTTCTTCTCAACTGTGGTCCATTCAACTGACTTGTTTCCACTTCAGCAGCTCCCCTCATCCGGAATGTCCTTATTCTTTCTGAATGAGATCACAAAAATAAAACAATTATAAATGAAGGTATTTTCTGTTCCCAAGTCCTAAAACCATGGAAAAGCTCAGCTTGGAATAGATCTCAAAATATCCTGTGGTACTTTTGCGGTAAAGGGAGTCTAGATGAGATTATGTGGCACTATGTCCAGCTGCATTTTGGAAACCTCTAATAATGGGGAGTCTACCACACCACTGGGGAGCTTGTTTCCGTAAATGATTGTTGCTGTAAAAGCTAACTTTCTTATATCAAAAGAAAAATCTCTCCTGATGCAACTTGCACCCAATGCCGCTTGTCCTCTACATGTGGCTCCTTGTGAGGAGAAAGTCTCTCTTTAAGTACTGGAAAACTGTGACAAGGCTCCTCCAAGCCTTCTTCTCTCCAAGTTGAGAAGACCGAATATCTTCAGTCTTTCCTCATGGGGAAGCTTCTCCAGCCCTTTGATCACCTCCATGTCCCTCCTTTGGACTCTCTTCCACCTGTCCATGTCTTTTCTGAATTGTAGGAGCCAGAACAGGACACAGTGCTCTGAGTGAGGCCTGACAATTTAGTAATTTTCATCACAGAGGTGGCAAGAAACTTCTTAAAATGCCTGTTAAGATCCAAGGAAAAGTTAATTCACTGGTGTTCTTATGTATTAAAACCTTTTGATTAAAACTTATTAAGTGAAGTTTAATTGAAGATAAAGGAATATTACACATAAGCAACATCTTGATTTTCCTACATTAACACAGGATGGAAGGCACTTTATTAATTTAGAATTTTCATTCAAAGTTCTGTGTTAATTTTGTAAATTATCTGTACATATACTGATATTCCCTGAAGTCTTAGCAAAATAAAACTTTCAAAATTACTCTGTTACTAAATCTTGTTCAAGAACTGAACATCTGTGTTGTTAGTGTAAGAAACTGTGAAAATTATAGCTTGGTATTTTCAAAGGTAATAGCAATATAGCAGCTGCCTGAATTTCATCATTCAGCTGATAGGTTATCTGTTCTATCTGCTTTATAAATGTCAGTCATAATGCATAACACTTCTATTTAGCTCCATTTTGGAACTGAATACTATTCTGACTCTACTTCTGAAACGTTTCTTTATTTCAGTTTCCACACAGAATTAAAAAAAAATATTTTAGTCGACAAAGACAAATGTAAATTTTGTCTCTCAAACTACTATTAATTTGCTTCCTACCCTATTTACAGGAAGAAAACTTCCACTGAAAAATGCTATCAGACACCCAAACAAAATACCCTCCAGCCACAGCACAAACAGAATTTCTCAATGCTCGATTGACCTTGAGGTGTTCAGCATCTCCATTTTCATATTTTGATTTCAATACAAAGCATTTAATACTCTAACCAGGTGAGAGGGACCAATCTGATTTTTATTGATGCCTCAACAGACGTTACACACGAGGTGAAGGATTCCTGTGGGGGGAATTCCCTGTGCTGGCAGCCCTGTCCCTGGGGAGGCTTTGCCTGGCAGTCAATCAGGGGAGAGAAAGCTTCCATGACTTCTGTTTCTTTCTCCGTCTCTCTTTTTCCCCTCTCTGCTCCCTTTTCGATCCCCCCTTCAGTAGGAACACTTACCTTTCTTTATCAGTAAACAGTTCTCAGATATGATATTGCCTCATCTGTGTTTTATTCTTCGTCCGAGAAATCTATCAAACGGAATTCTCCCTGACTCCCCTTTTACAGTGGGATGGGACACCAGGTAAAAAAAGCAAATCTAAAATTGTTCTCTATTTTTTTTCCCCTTGTACATCTGCCTAACTCAGACTGGAATGGCTGATTGGAGATTAGAAAGCAGTGACCCAACATAGCGCTTACTTTGGCAGCATTAGGAGTAATACACAAAAGTTATTTTCACAGCAATAAAGTGTTCTTAACCAATTTTGACAATGAGTCTCAGAGAGGTTTTTCTTCAGTATCAGGTATGGGTTTTTACCCCTGTTTCTCTGCAGAAGTGAGAAAAATTCTGATTTCGGTTGGAGAAATCATCACTGAAAGGAAAAGCTAAAATAGCTCAGTGAAAAGATGAGTTACAGCTATAGAATTCAAAGCCATATAGGCAATCTAAAATGAAAAAATTGTAATTGCCCAACTGAGCTGCTTCAGGCACATATGTTTGTGGGGTTTTATACCTCATATACCTTCTTCATTAAATATACTCTTTGCATTACACTGGCCGCAATAGAAAGTCTAGAATTTGAAATATGTCCTTTGTTTTAGTGCAATTGCCTATAAAAAGCTTTTTAGCAGTAGCTTCTTTTTTCAGACATTTGAACTACAATCTGTACAATTCTATGACAATGACACCATCACTAGGGAATATGTTCTGGTACTACCCAAAGACAAGTCAGAAGTACTTTTTCTAAATTGTGTGCAGTGTTATCATTAAAATAATTGCCAATGAAACCAAACGTGCTGGTGTGAAGAGAACATCCCTCCCATTAACTGCAGTAATTGTAATTTGCATGATACCTTTTACTTTCAGATGTTACACAGACCACACTATGGTTCACTGAGGTTATTAGGTCATTAGGCTTCCATTTTCATGTTATAAGTGCATTTAAGGGTCCAGACAAAGATCTGAGTATAGGTACTGAGCACACACAAAGAAATACAGAGAAGAAGAAAAATGGAATAGAGACATAATAGTGGGGGAAAAGTGAGCAAATGCTCATAGTGGCCCAGATCCAGGAATAAAATCCAAGTCTCCAGCACCAGACTATGTTAATGCTGCTTCTGTCAAAAAATTAACTGTGAGCTGCATCCTGTAAAACTTCATCCATCCTGCTAATACATAGAAACATATACATTAATCATATACATTTAGGACACAGAATACTGGGTACACATTTATGGATATTTTCTGCAGCAATGGCATTTTATAACTCATCTTTATATTTAACGCGTCTTTCTTCTTTTTATCACAGCCAAATCTTGACTTTCTGAAAGACAGATTTGGTGATAGGAATGTGAGATCTCCTTGCTTTCTGAAGGTCTGTTCTCTGTATGTTCAAAAATCACAACTTATATCAGAAAGAGCAAGGTTCCTCTAAAAGATTGGTTTATGTTAATATGACATAAAATCACCTATAAAACTGTTCTCTAATCAAGGTCCTCTTTGTAAGACCCCTGCAGCAAATAGCCCTTTCAGTTAGCATAAAAATAAAAATCAAAATCTGACTGTCTCTCTCCCCTAAAATCCCACTGCAAGCAGAGATACTGAAAATAAGACTTTCCATCCTCAGAAAATTCTGGAATTTTGAATAATGTTTCATAGATGAAAAAAATCTGGACAATATTTCAGACTTTTACATTTTGTAAAGAGCCTCAGCAAAAAGCGCACCTCAAAAGTAAACTGTGTCAAATAATTTTCAGTGAACTAGGATATGGACTCTGTTTTCCAAGAAAATAAACACTTAGAAGAAATTATCCAATTATCCATTGTTTTGGATCTTTAACGACATACACATTGCACACTGGTTTATGTCAAGTAACTATGTCATATGCATAAGAACTTAGTATGTTGTCTTTTAAAAGACTTAAACTGCATTTTTAGATTTGAAAATATCTTCATGGATATAGATTTATAGGCATTAACTTCGAAAGCAGTGGTCAAGTTTATCTTCAGCAGCTTCAAAAACACGCAGTCTTGTTTTACTCATAACATAAGATTCCACATTGACACAGAGAAAACAACAAATTCAATATTCCTCACTTCCAGATGATGCTGGCAATCTTGCCATTGCATTTCCAGGCAGAACTCTCAGTGATGTTATTGTTAAGTCATCCCCTTATACAACCTTCCCAAAAACAATAGATATTAAATAAATTGCTGGAATAGGAATCTGTTCCACTTCACAATAGCTAATCCAGCCCAGAGATCTATTAATTCCTTTCTTCTTCCTTCCTGAAGACACTTGTTCACATTGTCTACATCTATTGTGCAATTCAGGGGTGTCCTGGAAGCAGAGTTTGAGACCAAAGTTACCTGTATCACTTCCTTTCAAGAGATCTCAAAGACAGCTTAGCAGGTTTTGGAAGGGTTCTCTAGAAAGCCATTCCAGTGAGAAATTACATTAACTGATGAGGTTAATAAAATTATTTCTTCATAAGCCACATTGAAAGAATGCTCAGTTCCAAACCAAAAAGTTCAGAAAATCAAATTTTTTTTTTGAGTGCATATCTTTTCAGTGATAGTTTTAAATTTCTTATATTTTCACATATGATCATTACCTTCTCATTGCCTGAAACTTGCCATTCAAACAGATATAACTGTAGAAAGACAACATATTAAACAAACTTCTGTAAAACAACCGTTTTAATATGTTCCTTAAAAACCCAACGTAAGAACATTTGTTTTAGTCAACATACAGTATTTAGTCAGAAAATTGAAATATCTTGTACTTCCTGATTACAGATGTAAATTTTTATGAGCTTAAGGGTTTTATTTTTATTTCTTATATGTCACTTTTCATGTGTTTTAAACTGATCGAGAGAGAAATGGGAAACTGTAAATCTAATTAATACTGATTGTTCCCAATGGATTTCCATTGTGTTATGTAACACAGATATTTCAATAATTGTGATATATCAAGAGAATTTTGTGTTAAATTGTCCTCAAAATTTTTCATTTTTTATCCGTGGAGAGGTAGATACAAACCGGGCCAAGGGGGAAGGCATTTGGGAAACACCTCAATCTGTTTTAAACACTGAGTTTTCCCAGTAACATTATCTAGTTCATTATCTACCTTAAACTATCACGATAGAGATTTGTATCTTGGAAATTATATACATGAATTTTATATACACACTTACATAGATACACACACAAAAAACCATGGATGATTTCCAGGGGAAATAGCCAAAATATCCATGATTTTAATGATTTTGCTACTTTAGATCAGTCATATTCATTGTCAGTCTGCCTCAGAGGAGGATACAGTAACAGCCCAAGAAGTCTGGTGGTAGCTCTGCCTTGGAAAAACAAATACCTGCTATAAAAAAAAATCAAAAAATCAATAAATACAAAACCAAGTACCTCTTATAATTTGTATGACAAATAGTGTGTCTATACAAGTACATTTGAGTCCTTCCCAAAATGAAAGGAATAGATGAGAAATCACCTTCTTTCACAAATTGAATAATTTGTCAAGATAATAGGAAGTGATTTATTTGTGCAAACCTTATCGCATTTGACTCCTTCACTGGTTTTTACTCATGATCCTTCCTCTCCTTATTTCTCACATCAGTGACATTTCTCCATGTAATTTAGAAGCTCCAGACCTTTTTCTTGCTGATCTCTCAATTCTGGATCTCAGCTGAAGTCCAGAAAGGAGGCCAAGCCAATTTCACCAAAAGAGCCAATAAACATTACTTCTTCAGTCTCCTCACTTTATATTAAACCATAATTCCTAGTCTATCACTGACTTCCACGTATTTCCTTGAGAAATTGACTGAGGAACTTCAAGTGTTACAATTTTCTCTATGAGGCAAACACCTATATATGTAGAGCACTGTCTAAGAGTCAGATTTCGAAAAATTTAAAGTAACAAGATGGTCACATATTTTATTGGGTTTTTACATCAAAAATCGCAATTTGAAATTGTAGCAACAGAAGTATTTAATTATTACTATCCCTACTATCAGCACCGCAGCCCAAGTTTCTGAAGATGTCAGCTGTCTGCTTTGGTAACTAATTCAGTTTAAGACCAGTGCCAACCCATAAATGTTTCTGAAACACTGCTCAGTAATCCCTTTGGGGAAAAAAAAGCAAGGCACTAATTGCATGTCAGTGGGATTAATTAATATTTGCTAAGGAATATTTAAGTATTGTGTTATTTCTGCCTACCAAAATAATTTTTCAGTTTAACCATTCCAAAGACTAAGTAGGATTATTTTACAGTTTAGAGAGTGAATTGTAGAGTGTTTTATTTGACAGACCCAGCAAAGCTTCATTTAAAAAAATAATTATTATTTAACTCTTATTGCAATTAAATATAAGTAATTTCTTTTATCAGTTCAACCAGCAGTGGAAATATTATCAGCACATTTGTTCAAATTATGCTCCACTGTCTTAAAGGGCTTAAAAAAATAAAGCAAAAAATATTAGTTAAATGGGGTCAAGTTTATGAAGTTTCAAACACCTGAATTATGGTAGCAGCTCAATAAAACTTTAAATATAGCTTTCATCCTGTTTGCTGGAATATTCATAGGTAGTTGCAGTATGAACACAGAGGCACTACTGAGTACTTATAATATTGAAACTGTATTCCCCTCACCTTTAATACAGACACAGTAAAGAAAACTATATTGAAAATACACAAAAAATCTTCATCTTCAATTCTGGCCATGTTTACAACGTGGTAGTCACAAAACAAATATAGGAATAATATACTCCACATGTTTTATTGCCCAAACAAGACAGACAAAACATAAATGAAATCAATAAGCAAGAATAGAGTGGATTAGGCAGTGAGTGTGCTTCTAACAGTGTTTCCAGCTCTTAGTGCCTCCATGACTGTGTTGGGATGGTGATGTATCCTGGTGGTGGGATGAGGCCTCACCTGGGCAGGATTTTTGTTCCTGCTGTGCTTCCAAAGAGAGGTTTCTCAGTGGTGCTGAAGGGGTTCAGGACACTCATTCCTCCTGTGCCTGAGCTCTTGCAGCTGGTGCTCTGTGTTGGCTCATGCTCTGTGATGCCAGCAGTGCAGCCAGAGCCCTAGGCTACATCCATGACTCTTGTTCCCTGTCCCTCACCTTCAGAGGGTAGTATCCACCTCCCTTGGATTGCCCAAGGACAACACAGTCAGGCTCCAAGGGCTTGGTTTGTCTTGAGCAGCCCAGGCACCCACTTCAGGCTCCCCATGGCAGAAAAGCCGCGGGCAGCCATGTACAGCATCAACAACTGGATTTGATCAGCCAAAACTCTGCCCAGATTGCCTGTGTCATCAGCCTTATCCTTCTTATAACTTTCTTTTTTTGTGCATAACATATCCCCTCCACAGGTCCTACTTCAGCTGTCAAGCAGATGTGTTTGATTGCAAATAAACTTCTTATTGCTTCTTCCAGTAGTCGTCTATAAACTGACACAAAAAAAATATATCTAAGGGCAAATCCTTCCCTTCCTTTTCCTTACTGAAAAACTAGGATGCAGGAAAAAATTTCCACACCTGAGTCAGTGTCATCAGCCCTGTGCAATTTCAAAGACAGTTATTTTGAGACATGCCAACAACCTCCCAGGCCCTACCACCATTAGATTTTCTTGCCTTTCTTCTGACTTTAGCAAATGTTATGCACTGGAAAATATCTGATCTACCCTCATTAAAGACAGCTACCAAAATTTGTGTGAACTAACAGTAATTTTGTAGTAAATCTTTAACAGAAACAGGATTTCAAGAAACATCTCTGCTCAGCAGGAATTCAGAAGTTAAGAAGAATGTTACACAAGTAGAGCTACAGGACCTAAGAGAACTTTGATTACAGCTAATATGACAATGAAGTCATGACAGAATATGGATTGCTTGAGATGGAGCCTCCTTCTTCCTCCTAGTGAAATTGGTATGCTATAAATTGCCTTGCCTGGCTATTATCAATTTTTTCTTTCAGTTTCTTAACTTGACAGAAGTTTTCAGGAACCAATGGACCTGCCTAAGACAAACAAATAACACAGGCAGGATTCCAGCTTCGCATCTGCCAGAGGTCAGAGAGACAAAATTGCAGTGTCTCCCTGGCAAGTATACCTTTAAAATATGAAAGCAATCAAGAGGAAAAGAGTTTTAAAAGAACAAATGTTGATAGGACCTTACCTTATATTTTTTTCTTCCCAGTGTGAGTTATTCACCTTTCTGCCACTTGATTTTTAGGAAATTTTTACTGTAATCAGCATAACTTAGAGTAGTTAGGAAATAAGAAAAGCTGGTTGCCAAATTCTTTAAAAAGTCTGTGCCAAGTAATACAGATTATCAAGTTCTTCTTTCTCACTCTCTCTCACTCCCCTCTCTCTTCCACTGGAGAGAATAGGATTCATGTATCTTCTGTTGTTGAATCCTGTAGATTTCTTCCTCCAAAAATGACCTATAGCATTATTGCCACTTATCCAAACCAAGTAAAGAAAGCACATTGTAATGAAAGAAAATTGCCAATTAGTCTTGGCAGTTTTTGCTGTCCCTGTACCCATCAGGTACCACTCCAGCAAAACATGGATACTGCTTGGACACACTTGTGATTGTTCATAGTTTTTTCAGCAGCAGTGTTTCTCTGCCCTTTGTCCCTGCCACAAGATGAGGTCCCTGACTTGTCTTTGCTGCATATATTTTACATCAGATGTCAAATATAAACAGTTTTTTGCTCTTCCACTATCTGGCTACATTTGATGATTTGTCCCTTCTTTTTCTGTGTGTCCAGAGTGCTGTTGGAACATTTGGAAGTAGACGTCTACCGAAAGGGCATAGAGACTAATTAAAATTTCCCAGTTGTGGTTGTAAGAAAAAATTTAAAACAGAATCACAAAGAGGAGAAGAAAAAAATCTACTACAATTCTTTATTCTAGTTTTCTATACAAGTTCAAAAATTATTTGCAATGCAACTCTCAAATAAGGATTGTATTTCTCAGTGATTGACCAGGGAAGGCAACTAGATTCTGACTGCAAAACCCTGAGCACCAGGACTTCAGGGATGTGTTGATCTGAATATGTAGCATCACTAACACAGAGAATAAATATACCCAGACAGATAGTATGCAAATAAATACGAGTATTTATTTGCAAGTTAAGAAAGAATGAAGCAAAATTAATGCCCAGCTTTACATAGTCTGGAAAAATCAGAACTGACTATATTTCCAAATGCTGTTTAAACCCCAAGAAACATTTTTCAGTAAAAATGTAGTCAGAACAGATATATATATTTTTTTTAAAATCTCAAAGAAACAGGATATTGGTGAATTTACTACATATGTTTACAGAGTAAAACCTCTCAGAAACCCTCGAAGCACCACATACCATTTCTCTGAACATACTTTCTTAATATGAATTTCGAACATTATATAGGCAGGAAGTTTCATTAAAATTAAGGCCTAAACCCTGAATATTAAACAACACATAGTACTCAAATGCATACATTTATTTTTTAGCTCTAAACCTATTTGTTTGTAAGCAACTTGGACCAACACCAACAGACACCTATACACAGAAAACAAAAAAAAGGGATCCAAGTATTTATTTAGTTTGGGACTAACGCCACTTAACTTTTTTATTTTGGAAAGAAGTCTGAAAGAAGAGAGAATCTGCCTTTAAGGAAATGCCAGATTGAGTTTAAATTCTGGAAAAGTAAGAAAAGACCCAGGGAAATGGAAGGTTGTGACAGGGTGCTGCTTGCTACACATGACACAGCTTTGGCTGAGAGACAACAGCCAAAGTTGCAAAGTCAATCTTTGTAAAAATCCACTGATACCCTTTCATACACAGGCAGGAAAAACACAAGTTAGGGTAGATGTAAAAAGATGTGTGTTTAAGAAGTGGAATCAAAACTCTTAACTCACATGTTCCCTATTTAGGGAAAAATTCGGGCCCCAATCTTGCATCAAAAAGGTCTTCCTAGACTATTTGATGCAGGATCTTAGGTGCACAATGAGACTGAGTCCTTTCTAAAAAAAATTTCTAAAATAAATTAGTATTAATAAAATGTTCTTCTACTGTAGGTTTTTAATAATGTTAAAATATAAAAAACTACACAAATATGAACACAGAAAAGTTAACATATTTTGGAATATACTAAAAATGTTACATTTGTTAAACTACCCTTGATGCTTAGAGGCATCCCAAATAGTCCAATATATGAGTTTTAAATATTAACTGGACATATGTGCGAAACCAGAGAGTCCATATCTCAAAGATTCTGCAGTAATAATTCTCTTGGATACATCTGGTCAAGATGTGGAAATTTTATGTAACTGTGTCTGCCTGTGTGACTGACATGTTGATGTGTGAAATCTGATGAATATTTTAAAAATTGTTAGGAAAACTTTTTCTTTCTTTATTCTCCCAGCAGAAAATTCATCTACTACTTGCACACAGACTCATAAAAAAAACTTCAGCCACATCAGTCAACTGTGTAGTTCTGAAAAAGTTATATTTTCATGGACTGCAGTCTTTCAAAATGGATTGGACTAACACCAATGGAATAGGTGACAGCATTTATTAAGTCTTCTGTCTTGGGTGAAATCCAGCCTGCTCTGCCAGCTTGTTTCACAATGACATCCTTGTTTTCAGGGCACTGATAAGAAGTCTTACCTGCTGAGTATGATATGAGGCATTTTTTAATGTGAGAATATACTTTTTTTTGTCCTACTGCAGAAATTACTTGGAGTGTTTCAATTTCCTCATATGTTAGATATAATTGCCTAAATTGCTGTTCAATTTAGCTGACAGATATTACATACATGATATAGGTTACCATAATTTCAGTGAAAATTTGAAAGAATTTAAACAGAGAGTTCATGTTCTTAATAATTATTTTAATTTTTTGTTTATTTAGGAAGGAGACAAAGTTTGGCTGGTTTAGAGGAATAAATACTGAAGTTCACAGAATAAGTAAAAATAAAGAATAATTTGTACAAGATATTCAATAAAGAAATGTGTTTCCATTTGCTAATTGAACTTTTGTTCACTTTAACAGTATAGTAAAAATTTTATTAAGCATTTGAAGTAGCTGTGGCTTAGACCACATTCAGTATTTACCCCTCAACTTCTATGGGAAACCCTATAGAAGGACCAAAATGATTACACTGCTTGGACAAAACTGGGAATAATGAAGCATTACTCATCAGACACATCCCTGTAAAACAACACCACACCGAAGGTTTAAAATTCTTCAGCATTTCAACACATGCCTGTTGGAATCCCTGACTCTAATCCAGGGGACAGGCCTCCAAAGGACTCAGTCCTGTGGTATTCCAGGCCACGACTAGACCACAGAAACAAATTCAAGGCAAAGGCTCCTTAATTATCAAGGTGGAAATGTTTCATTTAGACATCTCTGGTTTGGTGAAACACTGCCAAATGCAAAGGGTTTTCTGACAGATTGAGGCTGTGAACAAAATCCCAGGTGAAAAAACCTTCAGGATGCAAAACTCATACTGAATCTGGATGACCCCTCCTAGCTCAGTGGAAGCTGTACCCTTTGTCTCTCATTTTGAAAGGCTTATATAGAAAAATGTCTTTAGCCTATTACTCCAGTGTTGCTTAAGGATGTCTCACTGTGAAGTAATTTTAAAAATGTCTCTTTCTTCCTTACTATTGCATAAAAAACCAGAAAATTTCGCCTTCTCCCTGACATATATTAAGGATTTTGGGTCTCCTTCTCCTCCCCAATGAAAATGCTCACACATCTTCCTCAGAAACACTTTGTGGATGTTTATAACTAGGAGAGACCTCTGTCTTCTCCACCTAATACACTGGATATGCAGAATGCTCAGCCCAAGTCCTGAGCATGCAGTGTGTCCATGCATCCATCCATGCTCTGAAAAGGGCGGGCTCCTGATCACTCTGCTGCAAGTTTCAGATCTCACTGATTGCCCCAATGTCCTCCTGCAAAAATGCAAGGAAAATCCATGCATCTTGCCCAAGAGTAATGGCATTTAGTCTAACCTCAAGTCTCTCTGTAGTCTGTTCCTGTAATTGGAATGGTAGACCTTCTCCAATGACTGCTCCTTTCTGAATCACTCCCTCAGAGAGTTTTCTACCGCCTTCATATGTTTTGAAGAGTAGAAAATAATAAAAAGAAGCCTTCATTCTATGGAGTGGGTCCTCCAATCTCTAATCCCATTTAAGAACAAGTGAATTTATCAACTATGCCTCACCTCTGGAAACTGGCAAATTGAAGCAAACCACAATTTTTCTTAATACTAAACTTTCAAAACGTGCTGCCTGTCTGAGTTCTTTTGGTGCCTCTAAGATTCTCTCTACCAAAAATGTGCATGATCAGGATATGATGAATGTGATCTGGTTATTAGTGCAGATGTCTTGAAGACAATAAACTGTTTCTAAAATTAATGCTTAAAAAGAGCAAATACAAACAAGCAATTTGGTGAACCTGTTTGGAACAGAAAATTGACCAAGTAAAAATTTCTTCTTCTACCCTAAAGAGCTTCAATTACACCTGAAGAACATCAAACAAAAAAGGTGTCTTCAAAGGCAGTTAGGAACAGACATGTTTTTCCCTATAGCTACAAGTTAAGTTGGCCAAATACAAGTTATTTCTCATCTCGAAACTAAACAGGTCAGTTCTGCAGCCTGGCAAATAAATGACACTGAGGAAACAGATGCTTAAACATTTTTCAGCACTGACAGTGATATTTATGGAGAACTCATGACAGCAGCAGGGTGAATGGACATCTGCATGCATCTGCTTGTAGACAAAGGGCAGCTGTGGTGGAAAAATGGAAGGAGCAGTGACTGGAAAACTTTTTTGAAAAATAATATGAAGAAATGGAAAGGGAATCTGATGTGTATTTCAGGAAAGATACTGCTGACATGGTCTGTAACCTCAGCTGTTCCGAGGAAGTACCTGTCAAATAGATGGGAAAGTGGCCGTTGCTAACAGGCAGCTGCAAAGCAGATATTATTTTTTTAAATAGCTAAGCTAGCCACACTCTCAGTCAAAAAGATAAATCTCCACATCTCATTGGAAAGTATTTAGCAATGTCAGTGCTTCTACGATGCCCTGATTTGTAAGACAGATGTATTTTATCAGTGCATTAGGGAAGGAAGAAAGTTACAGAAGCACCTTTGGATGCGCGAGGAGCATGCAAATATCTCATGCACTCACACCACAAAACATCTAGCAGACAAAGCTGGCTAAAATTTGGTTATTCGATACCTCAAACTCCAAGTTAAAAATAAACAACAATAGTAATTAAATAAGGAAGTAAATAAGTGTGCATCCCTGCTATATAGTTTAACTCTTGTCCTTAGATGTAATTTAGAGAAGTGCTTAAGACTTTGGAGTAACAAGATGGTTTAGGATTCAAAATGTAGCATTAAACTACACAGGACTTCCACAGATTTATTCAGATCACTTTGTCACTTGCATATCTCTCTATCTTTTCCCTTTTCTTTCACATTAGGCCTGTCTTTTCTGCTTATGTTATAATCTCTTTGTGACAGGTGACATGTTGTCTTGGTTTGAAAGACAGGTGTCTGCTAAGGAAGGCAGGAGCCTCCCTTGAAATGAAAAATGCAACCCCCTTCTCTCTGAATTATTATAATTTTGAAATTAAGGGGCTTTCAGGCAAAGATATGAGGAATAGGAATAACAGTTCTTTACTACTATATATAAATATATATATATATATACGTATAACAANGCTGACATGATGGCAGTCTCTCTCCCTCTCCGTCCGAACGCCGAGAGCAACTAACTCACAAGCCCAGGTGAAAGAGAGTAGCCAGCTGGACCCCTCCCCCCGTGCCCAGGTCTTTTGTCTCTCCCAAGCACCCAGCAATTTGTTGTCCCGGCAACATATATGGGGAAAATTCCTCAAGAAACAAAGAAAACAGAAGGGGAACTCCTAAAACCCCAACATTATGTTTGTTCATGTTTGAGATCTGGCACAATGGGGCTGTAATCTCTACTGCATTACACAGAACACAAATGATAATTTCAACCCTATGTCTTCTATTTACTTTTTCCTGTATAATTGCACTTGATTGAAATCCTGCTAGCAAAAATACTGGCTCAGACGAATAACGTCTTTGTTTCACCACTCACTCTTTGTCTCACTGTCTGTGGCTATCTCAGTGGCCTTTAAACAAAAAACAAAACCACACCAGACACCACTATAAACAGAGGTTTTCCCAACTCTCCTCCCTTCTCAAGAGTAGTTACTCCTTTTATATACGATAATGTGAGGTAATCCATGCCCTTGTTTCAATCTGAAGATACAACTCCACTAATTTTGGATTTCTTCCTATTCCTTCCCCGAAACCAGTCGGTGCCAGCTGTCATCCTGCCCAGTTATTTGCAGGCTACCCTATAGCTCTCAAGGCTTTAGTAACTTTTGCCTTATAAGGGGCCCCTCCAGCCACTCTGGCATTCCAGCTGTCCAGATATTGCCATTTCTACACTTTCTGGTGATGAGATGTACCATGTAGAATCACAGAATTATAGAATGCTCGAGGCTGGAAAAGATCTCTAAGATCATAGAGCCCAAACATTAACCCAGCACCACCGTGTTCACCACAAAATCACATCCTCAAGAGCCACATTCACACATCTTTTGAACACTTCCAGGTATGGTGATTCCACCCCTTTCCAGGGCAGCTTGTTCCAATGCCTGACAACCTTTTCAGTGAAGATATTTTTCTGAATATCCAATCTAAACATCCCCTGGTTCAATTTGAGGCCATTTCCTCTTGTCCTGTCTCTTGTTACCCGGGAGAAGAGCCATTGTCCATTTTTCATTAAAAAAAGAGATGTCATCATTCATATTCCAAAAATTATCAAGAATCAAAGAGGATGTTTTACCCTTTTATATAAAAATAAAGGAAAAAAATGCATTATTATCTGCAGCAAAGCATTGCTTTTTCTCATCTCATATAAAGGAACCCAGATAGGAGAAGAAAGCAGGTGTTTAAATTTTGGCTTGAAATTTTTAAATAACAATTTGTTTCTGTGCTTTATTTGTTATTTTATGTACTTAGTATTCATTTTCAAAGCATAGGCTGGAAGAAGGCAAAAACAAATTTTAAAAAAATAGGTTCCTGTGGACACAAAAGTCCCATGAAAACAAAACAAATCCTGGGGTTGGAAGGAAAAATCTGATCGATCAGAATTTAAACTGTGCAGAACCAGAAGAGTGGCAAAAAAAAAAATCAGTGAAAGACACCTTTGAATATAGTATTACAAAAAAGTGTCCTTGAAATGAATTAAAGGAGTAATACATCATCTATACTTCAATTTCTTCAAATGAAGACAATAACAAAAAATAGTTACATAAAAATTCACAAGAATGGAAATATGGGGGTTTAATTTTTAATAAAACATGTGGAAATAGCTCTTACAGTAACAGAAATCCTTCTTGCAGCAGTGTGAACTACCAAAGTCCTTATTACAGCAAAAATACATGAAATTTAAAGAACAGGCAAAAAAAGACTCTTGAGAAATAAACAGATCATTCAAGTGAATATCTCAGTCTACAGTCTAATTGAAAAGTGAATACATTCTCCTCAAAAATACATTCTTAAATCCGAAACTTCCCACTACTTTGTTCAACAGTTTTATGACTAATTTTGTATAGTTCTGACTTCTCTATCATATGGCCAAGTACTTGTGTATGTGCTACTCTTTAATTACATGGGAACAGTCCAAGATTCAGCTGGTGGTTCTCCCCTGGTTCCAATTATTCATATATTTAAAAAATATTTTGCTGACCGGTGACATCATCTGCTCTTTATAAAGCAAATATGAACTAAAAATAATGAAATATGCATATATGTTACAAAACAGGTCAAAGTATTTTCCCTATTCCTTCTTCAATTCTAATTTCTCATCTAAAGCTGTGCACAGCCTGTAACACTGTGTGCCCAGGAAAAAAAGGGTCTATCTATTAAGTGATGCCTCCAGAACCAGAGACTGTAAGTGTGGAAAGTTTGTAATGTTATGTATCTCATACATTTCTATCTTATAAGGATAATATTTTCTCCAGATGTTTGGAAACTGGGTCTCAAGGACTGGGAAAAGCTTAGGCTATCTCTTCACTGACTTTATATTTGCAAGACCCCTTTTCCTAATATTTCTGATAACAGTATTTTAGTAGTGTATGATGTTACAACAATCTTTGAATGGTTATCTAAACCCACACATTTCCCAGGACAGAAAAAACCCCAATTTCCAGTTAAGCAATTTCAGACCTATGCAATGATGTTTCTATAGGTAACCCCCTCCCCTTTTTTTCTAGGAATGGAAAACACCACTTGGTCATTCATTTTGGTTTATTCTCCTAGAAGATTCTAAGATGATTACAAACAGAAATTGAGCATTAGCATTATTACATTATGTGCAGAACGCTCTACTTTTTACTTTGTTCTCTTTAACGTGTAATGTGTTTTTGATGGTATGAACTGATTAGTTCTACCATAACACTTCAATCAGCATTAGAAACTGAGGTACCCACAAAATCCTTCTCCTCTCCTTCAAACCCTTTCTAACAAATTTTCCCTTTGACTAAACAGTACATTTTTCCCTTTATCCAAAGAACATTTAAATGTGAATAAATTGGAATTAGAAAATGTAAGCCTTTCTTTATTTTTATATATATTTTCTGTTATTCTGGACATATTTTTAAATCATTAACTCACCAGTTACTTAGATGCTATCATGCAGCTGTGAGTTTACTACTTAATGGCACATTAAAAATCTTCCCTGGCTGTTGCTCCAGTATAATATTTCCCAGTGCCATATGATAACTACACTGTATTCCTGGAGCTTCATTAAATAGTTTAATGATGAGACATATAGATAAAACATTTTGGCATTTATCTTACAGTATGCACATGTTCCTATAAATGAATGAAAAACATTTTTCAGAAGACTATCATCTATTTGAAACAAGAAAGAATAAAGACTTTAGAGGAAAACTATATAGGGGAAAAAAAAAGAGAAAAATAATACCTGAGTTTCTTTTAATAATTAAAGCCATATGGTATTTTGAATGCAAAAATAAAATATAGCATAGTTATATTAATTTCTCATTCTGGTCATTAGCATTTAATTTTGCCATTTACCAGCAGATCACAAGGTCTTCCAGTTACTGAGATCAAACAAATAAATAACAGAAAGAGATTGACAAAGTCACTATCCTTCACCAAACCTTCCTTCCTCTCAGAGGAGGCTGAGAATTTAGCAGTAGGAACCACAGGTACTGCACCTTTAATTTTCCTGCCAGGGGAACTATGATCACTGGAACAATGAGAACTGATGGGTCCATTGGTCCTGAATGTCATGCACCAGCCTGGCTCCTAAAGGTGTCTCCTAACACATGAAATTGAAGACTGCTGCAACCTCCAAATGGCTCTTTCAATTAATGTAGGGCACACCGTTTGAGGTGGGGAATTCATTGTCATAAATTATTTTCACCTCTCTTTTTTGCATCCTGATATACAAAGGAGACTTAAAATATACCTTCAAAAGATTAGTTCAGAAATCAGAAGTAAGTTATGCTCTAGATACAAAAAACAGGGATTGAGAAAGAATATGATTCCATAAAACATAATTTTTTTTTTTTTAAACTCACCACCAGCTGAGTTTTCCATTTTCTGAGGGCAACAAAAGTTACTGATATTGGTTTACCTATATTTCTCATTTACTGGACGGAGGAAGTTTTCTACTTCGACTTTTTTTAACATCTCACTGAAAGTATTTGTTAGCTTAATTAGGAAGACTCATGAAAATTCTTTAAAACATATATTGAAGATACCAGTTCTTGTATACCTTCATCTGAATAAACCAATGTAGTGCTTTGGTTGCACTGTGACTTGAGAAAAAAGGCAAACTTCTTGCTTTTTTTTTTTCATTTTCTGGGACAGTTAGTGGCTGTTGAAATCTCCTTATTTTCAAAGCAATCTGTAATATTACTGCAGAGGATTTTTTCTAATTGCTGCATTCTGTTTTATGTAAAATGATCCTTTGGTCATCCATTAAAAATGTTGCATCCAGGGAGAAAATTCAGCATGCTAAAAACACCAAGGATATGATTTACAAATTGTACTCTCAAACTTCTGAATAAGGGCTAAAGCCAATCTCAATGTTTGTTTAAAGTTTAAAGTAAGAAATTATACCAGTGCATTTTTGTCTTCACTTTTGCAAAGAGAGGTTCATTTGAACACTTTTCCCCTGCTGCTATGCAGATGCATATTGCAGGCCTGCAATATGTTTTATCTACCTAATTTCTCTCTATATCCAGCTTCTAAGAAGTACTATAAACCCTGTTGAACTACCACCTGTTTTGTAGTTACCATTTAAAGAGATTTTCTATCTCATAAACTGATTTTTGATTGTATTGCATTTTCAAGTGCTATTTCCATTGAAATAAAAGGTCAATGGTGCAGACTGAACAAATAGAAAATAGTCAGAAGTTTGTTAGAGAAGCCAACCTTGTTTGCAATAAAATAGATAACCCGTCCATTATTTCAAAATTTCATTTTTATAGAAATGAAATGGAAGTAATTTTCACTCACTGTTATGGCAGTTAGTCTTGACTCTCAGAAGAGATTTTGGTCAGGCAGCTGTTTTAATTCCTGTTTTGCAGCACAGGTCAAATAGCCATGGAGTAGATGGCCTTGAGACATAACAGCTGAAACCACACTCAGTTCTGAGCTGGGGAACCCTCAGTTAGGCCATATCCCTAACGTATCATCATCATCTTCCAGGATTTCATCTGAGATTGAAAATATTTCTGGGAAATTATTCAATGGCAGAAGCCCAAGTGCCTAGCACCAGAATCATTCTGCACAGTAAAAAAATAGATCTATAATAACTGTCACTCATTCATCGATGCCAGAGTAACAATGAACAACTATAGTATAAGAAGAGAAAGTTTGCTCCTCTTGAACTAATAAAGCCTTTGTAACTCAAGTTCAGCTGGGGTGACTTTTTCATCAGTGATTTTTTAATTATAAAAAAAGGAATGGAAGACAAAATTACAAGCCTTCATGCTGCTTGGAGTACATCC
Source organism: Dicrurus megarhynchus (assembly GCA_013399195.1). Lineage (NCBI taxonomy): Eukaryota > Metazoa > Chordata > Aves > Passeriformes > Dicruridae > Dicrurus > Dicrurus megarhynchus. The sequence goes on along the minus strand of VXAD01003957.1, from coordinate 25,991 downwards.
TGTGGCAAACATGAAAACAGTTGATTTCCTGTCATGATTTTGCTTATTGGGGCCAGCGTGGGCCAGTGTCCCTGAAGAGACACTTGTGCAACAGAGAAGGAATTGTGACCAGAATGGATCCCTGATATGGCTGCAGGGATCTGCCTTCAGTGGAGTTCTGCACATCCACTGTCCAGGGAAGAACACTTGGCAAAGTGTTGACCAGCCAAGAACCTTATTCAGCTTTTAGGGTAAATAGACTACCAGGAATAGGAGCCACCACAGTCAGTGAAAACACAAGCAAGGTCATTCCTTCATAAAATGCTGCAGTGTGTGTCTCCATCCTCCTCTTCACATAGAAAGTATCACAAGTTGACAATGTTACATTTACTCTGTGGTCCTTGGAAGGCCAAGTGAGAATTATTACAGTCTGGAGGACTAAGACATATTTTGTATTGCATCATAGAATCATACAATAGTTTGGGTTGGAAGGGACCTAAAAGATAAACTAGTTACAACCCCCTGCCATGGGCAGGGACACTTCTGACTAGACTCTGATAACTTTAACTAGTCCCTATTAACTTTATGGACTTTATCTGAAACTCCTTTGTAGCAACACAGCATTACTCATAAATTTTTCATTAAGTAGGAGAAAACCTAATTCTAGTCTTACCCAGTATTTTCTTTCATATTTCATGGTTTAACCCCAACCAGCCACCAAGCCCCACACAGCCACTCACTCACTCACTCCCCCACCAGCGGGATTGGGGAGAGAATCAGAAAGATAAAAATGAGAAAACTCGTGGGTTGAAACAAAGACAGTTTAATAGGGAAAGCAAAAGCCATGCATACAAGCAAAGCAAATCGAGGAATTAACTCACTGTTTTCCATGGGCAGGCAGATGTTGAGACATCTCCAGGAGAGCAGGGCCCCATCATGTATAACCGTGACTTGGGAAGACAAATGCCATCACTCCCAATNGGTCCTTGGAAGGCCAAGTGAGAATTATTACAGTCTGGAGGACTAAGACATATTTTGTATTGCATCATAGAATCATACAATAGTTTGGGTTGGAAGGGACCTAAAAGATAAACTAGTTACAACCCCCTGCCATGGGCAGGGACACTTCTGACTAGACTCTGATAACTTTAACTAGTCCCTATTAACTTTATGGACTTTATCTGAAACTCCTTTGTAGCAACACAGCATTACTCATAAATTTTTCATTAAGTAGGAGAAAACCTAATTCTAGTCTTACCCAGTATTTTCTTTCATATTTCATGGTTTAACCCCAACCAGCCACCAAGCCCCACACAGCCACTCACTCACTCACTCCCCCACCAGCGGGATTGGGGAGAGAATCAGAAAGATAAAAATGAGAAAACTCGTGGGTTGAAACAAAGACAGTTTAATAGGGAAAGCAAAAGCCATGCATACAAGCAAAGCAAATCGAGGAATTAACTCACTGTTTTCCATGGGCAGGCAGGTGTTGAGACATCTCCAGGAGAGCAGGGCCCCATCATGTATAACCGTGACTTGGGAAGACAAATGCCATCACTCCCAATGTCCTCTCCTTCATCCTCTCCCTTCCCCACTTTCTATGCTGAGCACGATGTCATATGGTCTGGGATATCCCTTTGGTCAGTTTGGGTCACCTGTCCTGTCTGTGTCTCCTCCCATGCACCCTCCCTGGTGTGACAGTGTGAAAAGCAGAAAAGGCCTTGGCTTTCTGTAAGCCCCACTCAGCAATAACAAGAACATCTCTGTATTATCAACCCTGTGTTCAGCACAAATCCAAAACACAGTCCCACACCAGCCACTGGGAAGAAAATTAGCTCTACCCCAGCCAAAACCAGCACACATATTGAATTAGCTAATTGCTGAGAGCACTCTTTTTATACGGAGGTTTAAATACTCCACTGTGCACATGTTCATGATGGGAGAATATTATAATTACAAATTAAACTGCATCAGTCTTTCTCGAGGTGTATTTTTCTTGCATCTTTCTAAGAGTCTTAGGATTTAGAAACTGTTCAGATCAGTAACAGTTCAGAAACATTCAACTATTTCTGTCCCTAATGAAACGTCTATCCCCTGTGCTACTTCTGCCAGGAAAGCTGAAGTAAGTATACACAGTGGCAGCAGGGACTCATGTCAGCTAGGTTCATGTTGTTATTGCCATGAGAACTAAACACTAAAACCAGTTATATCTTATTTACAAAACAGTTGCTCCCTGCTGAAATTTTAAAATGTAAGCTTAATTTTGCAGAAAAAGTAATTTTTTATTCACATTTCATACCACAGTATCACAATATTTTTCAATGGATAAGACAGCATTCACTCTAGGAATAGTTCTATAATTACTCTATTAGTTGCATGACAATGAACCAGAGGAAATTATAAGAAACTAACAACTATTTCAATGCTAAATTTATACTTATAAGTCCAAGTGCTTAATGGAAATGTGTTTAAATAAAAACTATTATTACTATTACCATGATGATGATGATGATAATGATGAAATTATGTTCACCAGGGTCTTCAGATTCAGGTGATTCTTCTACTTCTTTCTGCATTTCATGTGATTGAAAATGTTGGCAATATTCTGATGTCTCCTTTGTGTTGTCTTCTCCTGCTAAATCTACCCTTGTTGACCTTGAGAACAAATGCTGATCAGAGAACCACAGAATGGTTTGGGATGGAAGAGACCTTCTAAAGCCATCTAGTCCAATCCCCCTGCAAACAGACAACCAGATCAGGTTGCTCAGAGCGTGGTCCAACCTGACCTTCAATGTTTCCAGGGATGGGGCAGCTCAAATCTCTCCGGGTAACCCATTCCAGTGTTTCGCCCTCACTTTATATAATTCTTCCTTATATCTAATCTAAATCAACCATTCTTCAGTTTAACACCATCGCCCCTTGTTCCATCCCTACAGGCCCTAGTAAAAAGTCTGTCCCCGTCCTTCTTATAAGCCTTACTTAAGTACTGAAAGGATTCAAAAGGAAGGTAATGGCAAAGAACTGGGAGAAAAAAGATCTAGACAGAGCTTCTAAGTTATGGCAATATGCTCATGCATAATTCTGTTCAATTACAGCAATATTAAAATATCAATGACAAAGAATATAAACCATATTTACATTGGCAATAAAATTAGTACTTGCTTTTAATTGTACACACAGCAGAGTACAGCTAAGTATATTCTCTTAAATGAGGAATATAAATCCAAGCAGTTTTGGTTATACATTTACAAAATACTGTATATTATATTAAATAGTGATCATAACAAGAGACATTTTTTGATTTTCCTGTTAGGAGGACACAAAATACAACTATAAACTAAGTGAATATTAGCTAGGTAAGCCAAAAATTTAATTAATTAGAAGACACCACATGTAAATTAAATCTGCAGTTACAGATTATTTTGTTCTGATGAATATATTAAGGAGATTTCTATTAAAAAAATTAAAGTTCGTTGTTTCTCCTTGCTATAGACCTAGATACAAATTCAATACTATACCCTTATAACAAGCTTTGGATGCTAAGAGTACAAAATTTCTGAAGCAATTAGTCATAGGATCTGATCTTAACAGCAGGACTTACTCTAGACTGTATTCACAAATAATGGGATTTAATAGAAATTCTTTATTCCTGTCATCCAGTTTTCAGATTGGCATGTTTCAGACATGCATACAAAATACTGAACTCCAAACAATAGAAATTGTTTGGAGGTTTGCATTTGTACCAAAGACATGCCATACACAGGGTCCTAATGACGAACCAAACCCTGAGAGCTGCAGAGACTATTCAGTGTATCATATTTCAACAAAAGTTATTTTCATCCACAGTTTACATTTTTATTCACGTTAGAAAAATTACAGCTGCACTTGGTAACTGGTGAGGGGTCTCTCCCTGCCCTTATCTTGACCCATGAGCCCTTTGTTATATTTTCTCTCACCTGTCCAGTTGATGAAGGGAGGGATAGAGCACCTTTGGTGGACACCTGGCACCCAGCCAGGGTCAACCCATCACACTTTGGAATTTTGATTTCTGGCTTTTTTAAGCTAAGTTAATTTTGCTCATGAATTAACCAGGGTTCTTCCCCATAATATACTGATTGAGAGATGTGTTTGAAAATGGATTGGACATCATCCTCCGGCTCAGAAATATCACATGCACTAAAGGATAGTTTGACTAGCTACCTTGCTTTCTTCTGTCATAGAAATACTTGTGAACGATTCACAATCAGCACAATGGAGTATGTTGGTTTCTCAGCCTTCTTAAAGGGAAGACATGGGTCATGAGCAGAAAAGTAGGATGTACAAAGAAAAACTGCAGTGTTTCTCCGCACAAATGCTAGTAGATGTATTGTGCCAGGTAGCATGCCTTAGAGTTAGCCCTGGAACAAAGGATTCAATGTTTTAGATGAAATAAAATTTTAAAATTTTACGATTTCAACATTATGTAAAATTAATATTAAAACCAAGAAGAAAAATTGTAGGTTTTCTTTAGCACGATTTCACCTGGGTAAAATTTTAGGTTTGTTTCAAGTCTGTTATGACCAGTTTTTTGTTCTTATATTAACACTTATGTAGCCCACTTACTTTTGCAGCTATTTTCTTCCCCTCTCCCCCCAAACATGACTTTAAAATAGCCTGAAAATATACTATATATTCCATATAGGACATGAACCCACTGAAGTAGGATAAGTTTATTACAAAACTTCAAGAATTACTTTCAGTATCACTAGGTAACAAAAGTTGTCAACCTGAATTATCTAAATTTATCACTTTATTTTATGAAATGCACACTTATAATATTGTATATATGAGTGTGCATGTACATGGACAGATAATTTCTGTCAGTGTTTTATTCTATAAATAATAAGATAATCCAGATAATTACAGCAATTCAGAAACCAGCATATGATAAGCTGAAATATGCTTAAAATGCAGTTTTCTTTATAATACAGGCATTTTAGCAAGTCTACTCTAAATGCTTCAATATCTCGGTTTTACGTTCCATTGCCCCTAGCAACACAGGTTTTCAGAGACACAGAAAAGACTGTTTGAAAGACAGGAATGTGCCAAGGAGGGAATCTGTGAAGATTTTACCTTCTAAATGTTTATTAGGGTTTTATTTCACAGTTCAATATTACAAATTCATTATTGAGGAAGACAGCAATAGCTGATGTATTTTAAACCTCTTGACCTGATGGATAATCCCACTACAACAGGACGCAAAAAGAATAACCCTGCCCAGCATGGGCAGTGCTACCCCTGTCGTCGTTGTAAACTCAGGAGTAAGACGAATGCAAAAAGTGATCAGAAAGAGGGCTCATCCACCTTTTTACCTTTTGCGAGTACCCTGAATGGCATCAAGCCAAAATCTGGCAATATGTTAGTATTAAACAGTGTACTTAGCCAGCATGCAAGCCTAGGTTGTGGTCCTGTGTAATTTTCTAGAATAGTTGAAGGCTTTGAAGAAGGCTGAGTAAGTTCACATTCAGGACACAGAAGAAGATAGTCATGAAACAGCTCATTTCCTGGAAAAAGGAAGTAAAAAATTCTCTCTCGAAGGCAAAGTTGTCAAGGATCTGATAGGGTCTTCAATGTGGGCAGATCAAGCTGAAGTTAGGAAATTCAAACAAATGTAGATTATAGGTATTCCTGAGAGGTAAAAGACACAAACAGTAAGGCAGGGAAAATTGAGCTTCATTGAAAGGTGTAGAGAGACTCATCTCGAAAGAGGTCATATTCTTTACCTGTGAGACAGTTCCTAAATAGATCAAGGCATTCTCTTACCCACTGTGGTAGCAACAACCCGCATGTGCAGGTGTTATGGGTCATGGCAATATACTGGGCACATACTATGATTATAGTCATGATTTTTTCATATACTTACCAAGATAAAGTTGGCCTGCCATTAAAGTCGTGCTGTGCTCTCCCTGCTCTTTTTGCCCATTTTTGCAAACCAATTACTCTCTGTTTCTGATTAACCATTGTTTGTGTTCAGCACAGCTTCCAAACTTCCCATGGTCTTTTTGAACTAGAAATTTAATTGGAGAAAAATGTCTACTAAACACTAATTAGTTTGGAGGGCAATCTGAAAAAAACCTCAGGGAGATAAGTCACTTTCACCTCGAAGTGATTAATTATTTTCATGTCTAAGAGCCCATAATTGGACACACATAATAAACCTGTTTAGATATTTTGTCTTACGTTTTTCATATAAACTGACACAGTGCAAGGGCTGTGAAAGGTGCATTCCTCAGAATGCTAGATATCCGGCAAAGGAAAGGGAGTATTGCATTGCATTAAACAAGGAATTATTTTAAAAAACAGTTAAAAGCAAGAGATGGCTTCTAGTATTACAAAACAAAATTTACATATGTACAGAACTTTAACATTAATGAAGAGCCTAACAAATATCCCCAGAAAAGGGGGAGAACAGAGGGAGTTCTGAATGTAAGAATAAGGTGAATTCTCTCCTCCCCATCCTGCAAGAGGACTCGGCTAATACAATCTTGGAAGAGTAGAGAAAGTATAAGAAATCTCTGAAACCTATGTGATAATCTGGAGGAAAATAGCAGCAGGGTTGTATGAAGTAGAGACTTCCCATACCTAATCTTCTATAAGGTGACATGATTTCTTCCATTTCTTTGACCATAGAACTTAAGTTTCTGACTTTATTGACTGCTTTGAATTTGATAAATGAATTCGCATTTTATTGTGTCCTGACTCCAATGAAATGTGATTTAAGATATCTTCATTCCTAAAGAACTTGCAGCCTTAGTCAGTTGGCTGTTTCTCACTGCTCCTTTTTCTTAAATTGATATTGTTAATAGATAACAAGAACAGAACATCACTGCAACCAGAACACAATCTGCAGTGAACTTGCTTTACAAAATCCCCACAAAATAATTGGGAGTACTGGAATATAGTATTATGTTGCATGAATCAGAAGGGCAAAGTAAGGCTCTAAGTAGCCCCCCAGGAAGAATATCTTCTATCATGCTAATACTTTCTAAATGTCAGTGAAGAATATATACATATATATATGTTAATTTAAATTACAAAATTGTAAAACTTTTCTGAAGAACTGTCAGTCTTCTCTAGCTTTTTATAGGTAGGAAGTAAATATTTGCCTTTTGGATGGTCCAACATTTTCCCACTGCAGTGGAACATAATTTTCTGAAAGAGTTTTTGCTTCATGTACGCTTGTGATTATGTGTTTAAACTTCATTCTCTGTTTCAGAATTTTGCTTTTCTGCTTGCAAGACCCTTAAAACACTTTTGTTGGAAATAAAAGCCAGCAATCAACTTGCTACAAATTCATTTGTAGCTAAAAGGAGTAAACAAAAAGTTTCACACTAACATTTTTGCTATGAAACTCGTCTCAGAATTTAAACTGCTTACAAGAGCACGATTTTTATGTCAGAGCAGTACAAATATTTGTGAGTTTCAGAATTGTTTGTCATTAATTGTTCTTAAATAAAACCTCTTGAAATTTAAACAGAAACTAAAAAAGAAGCATTGACGAAAACCATATAATGCCATAAAATTATATCTTATATTTGACTAATTTAAATTAGTAAATTTCTTGTCTACTTTTTCCACATCTAAGTGCGATATGGCTTTAGAGATTAGTTCTTAAAGTCCTTAATCTTAAAAATCTTAAGTCCACAATCTTAAAAAGCTCCTAAGCATAATTTCAGAAGACATAACTTGCTGTTGTTTACTTCACTTGTTTCATAAGTATTTCTCTGATATTTGCCGTTTATTCAACACAAAAATGTTATGGCTTTTATCAAAGTGTGATTTTATGTTTTTCTTTCACATGCAATTTGTGAATAAACACCTGGACTGAGATACCAGCTACAAGACAAAACTGTAAAGACCTATCTAGGGATAAAATTTCTGCTGTGAGGAAAGAGTGTCATTCACATTATAAATTTATTATGACTTTCATTCTGGTGAGAAATTTAATGGAATAAAAATAATTAGCTTGGTATTTGGCATACCTGGAAGCAGAATTAATTTTTCTCTCAAACATGAAATACAGAGAGCACAGAAGATTGGTAAGTAAAGAAGCTTAGTTGCACAGGAGACGAGTCCATGTTTAACTTTGTTCAGAATTAATTTCCTTCTCTCCTGAACACTCACAAGCTTTCAAGAATAGAAAGAGAACATGTATTATTTCCATGAAATTATTTTTAAAAAGAAGTATCTCTGCAACTGCCCAAGTAGCAAGGTTTTAAAAGTTTTTTTCCCAACCTAAATGATTCTGTGATTCCATTACTTAATTCCTCACAGGAAGCAGGCCCAAAAATTTAGTTCAATTTAGCTTCTAAACATGCAGGACCAGTCACATAAAAAAGTTGAGTTTCTAAGGTACTGAGAAGCCAATATAGAATGGCAAAAGTTTAACTGCAGAAGATTAGTAACAACTAATTAATTTGTATGATAAATTATAGCATATCCTGTCAACTTGGAGGCTAATCATGCTAATGCTAATCATGCACATTTTAACTCTGTATTACAGTTGTGAATCACTGCATTTTTGCAAGAGTCTGTGAGATAATAGTTTTAATAGCTATTTCTGGGGAGTACAAAAGAAAAGAAGAAAAGAAAGAAGAAAAGAAGAAATTTCTTTCAGGTGAACACGGTGACTACTTCTTGGCTTACTCCTTCTTCATTCTGAGCAGACGTTCTATATGAAGAAGCAAAACCTCTTAATTCAGCTCTCATATACCTCAAGTAAACATCACGGCCATTTGGATTCCCTTTGGACTCATGCACTGCAGGGTTATTCTACTCGTATGGCATCCAAGTTCACTTGGATGGCAATAAAGGTCATCTTGGGCTGTCAAAATCATCAGATGCTGAGGAACTGTCTGCCAAGACTTATACTAGGCTGTGTTTTCCTCAAATGAAATTCCCTCTATTGTTGTGGCAGCCTCAGAAGACATGTAGCAGGAAAAACATTTCCCATTCCAGTTCTTAAAAGTAAATTAGATATGGTCATGAGAGGCTGCAGGAGTGCTGAACAGCAAAATTTAGTTCTTTGTCAGACTATTCTTATTTTCTTACAGACCTGTGCTCAATGTCAATTAGAATCTTGTTAAATGACAAGATCCATTATTTTTAATCATTGCTCTCTTTTACAAACTTAAGAGAAATACTCCCAGGAGCTTATATTCCACTCAGCAAACTGGTCTGGAAAAGGAGAAGAATCTGAGAGAATGGATAACTCCTCATCGTGGTTTATTTGCATTGTATGTTCATACATATTTTCAGTACATTTATTATGGTCTAAATTCATGAAGATCGATTTCAAAACCCTCCCTAATGGCTTTTTTTGGTGGGTAACAAGTCCAGTGAATTTACCCATATCCATATAAGTAGCTTTTCTCAGTTGTTTTGTTTGTTTCCTTATGAAGTGTTCTAAGTTGTTGTCACAACATGTAAATTAGAAACCTTTTAACTTCCAACTCCTCTGATCTCTATTAGTCCTGTGAGACTTTCCAAGTCTTATTTAAACAAAATCCTTATTAGTCTGGATGTACGATACATTTGTAATTCATTCTGCTTTTCTTCATCTCTGCTATCCTTCTAATAAGCAATCTAAAATTTCCATTATGCAATTTTCTAGAGCTAAATTAATCTTGCAGAAATATATCCTTATGTAAAATATGGATAATGATATTCATCGCCTTTGTAAACCACTTGAGATCTTCAAAAGGAAAATAGGAAAATACCTATTAAGTAAATAAATACGTAAATATTATTATAATAAGCATGTTTTTCATACAAACCAACAATCACAACGTAAATCAGATGCATTGTCAAGAGAAGTAAACATTAATAGCCTCCTGAACACATTATTAACTCTAACATACAGATGGTAATTATTTGAAAAGTGGTAAGGAGAATATATACCCAAAGAAAAATATGCTGAAAGTTTAATCATAAAAAAAGAAAAAGAAAATATATTCTTGGTAGACTGCTTTCTAAACTTAATGATTTTTTCTGACAAAAGAAAGAATATTAATAAGCTCTACAATTATTTGTTCACTACTGTGTCTAAATGGGCAATAAGTAAAACAATCAATTAATTGAACTTTCAGTGTTTATTTTTCAGTGAGTCATCATTCTATCATGGGGCTAAAATATCTCCAAGTATAGCAATGTTTGTCATGACTTCCTAAAAATTATGGTTCCAAAATGTAGCCTTTTTTAGTTCTAACTTGTACAACATAGTGCGGAGTTCTGTGGACAAGGTTATTAGTGTAATGATCTCATTTTTTTGATACTATTCAGCTCATTACCAGTCCTTAAAATAAAAGTAATGAGGAATTAATATTGATGCTGAAATACATTCTCTGTAACTAGAGATCCATCAAGATTTTTAGTCAATAATACCCTGTTATTTCATTACTCTCCCACAGATTTTACTAACTACAATTCAATATTTACCCTAAAATATTTTCAACCCAGGTTTTCCTATTAAAATAAAATCAATTGCCTAAAATACATCAAGCAATAACTGAATTAGAAAAATCTCACTGAAATATCTTGTTTTGGAAGGATGTCTCCTCATGAAATGTATTGTGTGGAGTCTCTATTATGTGCTATATAACATCTCTCCTGGGAGCCCAGAAACCTCCTGTGTGCTGGGCTGCACCCAAAGCCCCGTGGGCAGCAGGGCAGGGAGGGGATTCTGCCCCTCTGCCCCGCTCTGCTGAGACCCCACCTGCAGTGCTGCATCCAGCTCTGGGGTCCCAGCACAGCAAGGACAGGGACCTGTTGGAGCCAGGCCAGAGGAGGCCACCAAGATGATCAGAGGGATGGAGCAGCTCTGCCATGAGGAAAGGCTGAGAGAACTGGGATTGTTCAGCCTGGAAAAGAGAAGGCTTTGGAGTGACCTAATTTGGCCTTTCAGTACCTGAAGGGAGCCTACAGGAAAGATGGAGAGAAACTATTTATCAGGGCCTGGTGTAACAGGACAAGGGGTAATGGCTTCAAACTGAGAGTAGGTTTAGATTGGATATTAGGAAGAAATTCTTCCCTGTGAGGGTGGTGAGGGACTGGAACAGCTTTCCAAGAGAAGTTGTGTCTGCCCCATCCCTGGAAGTGCTCAAGACCAGGCTGGATGGAGCCCTGAGCAACACGGCATAATAGAATATGATCCTGCCCATGGCAGGGGGTTGGAACTAGATAGTCTTTAAGGTCACTACCAACCCAAACCATTCTATGATTCTTTGATGATTATATGTTTTTCCCAAATTTACATAATACATGTACTGTGATATTGTTTACCCAAACGATTACTTTCTAGTTTAAAATGGAATACAGAGGAAAGAATATCAGAGATATCAGCTGTTAATTATTTGTTTTGGGGTAATTTTATGATGATACTCTATTCCCTGATCGTCTGTCTTACACCCACTGTAGTGGGTTGAAACTGAGTAGATGGACAAGATGCTGATCCAATAATGCTTCTCGCAATTTTGCATATTTAAAGACAGCAGCTGGTGGGAAGTTCTTTTTGTTTTCGGCTCTCCTGCTGGGATGTGGGGGGAGGCCTCCGGGCCTTTCCCCCCACCCTTCCCTCTCCCTTTCCCCGGTGCAGCGGCAGGGACTCCCGGGTCGCTGGGCAGGAGCTGTCCCGGAGCAGCAGGCAGCTAAAACAGCCATGGACTGCCACACAGCTGAAACCACCCGGAGTGGCTTCTGGGGACCGGCAGGGCTTGCCCTTCCCTCCACATGGCCGGCGCGGCCCCGCACGGACCCGGCAGAACCGTTCTGTAGCCGGCATAGCTTGTACCGAGCCAAAGAGGACACCATGCAGCCAGCAGCATGCAAGGGAGAGAGGCTTTCTTCAGTGTAAAGCCCAAGCAAGATCAATTCCTTAACACGGAGGCTTCAAGGTCAAAAAGAAAGAGGAAGTCACATGGAATGGAGTCAAGATGGTGGCGGGGAAAAAGAGGCGGGAGCGCGCCCAGCGTGAAGCTTAAAAATGCTTTCTGCAGGCTGTGGTGAAAAACTGTAATATCACAAACTGTATGTCTCTTTTTAATCCATTTTTGTAGTACATAGGGAGATGAGAAATTCACGTGCAGCTTATGAAGATGTGAGGAGTGCCTATGCCAGGCTATATAGGAGCAGTGAAAAGCTTTTACAGATTTTATAGAGAGCCTTTGTTTTCAAGCCAGAATAACTCCTCTTTAAAAAGACTAAAACTATTGTCTTGGGTCTATTGGGTCCATGACTACAGCATAAATAGACTGTGCGATTTTCATGGGAGAGATGTTCTTCCACGTCAGCAGTTTTGTTTACGGGTGGGACTGTTGTAGGTAACAGTTTGGAAACTACGTTAAGCAGAGAAAACTCTTTTTCCTTAAATATTGGAAAGACTTTTAAGAACTGTAACACTGACCAAATCCCGTGTATTGTTATCCTTTGTGTGAGTTGGGTAAAAAGAGGGGAGTGCTGGAAGAGAGGGGAGTTTAGCTTTAATTTCTTACTATTTCTTTTTACCTTTAATTCTGTTAGCAATAAACTTTCTTTATATTGTAGTTGCTCAAGTGTGTGCCTGTTTTGCTTTGCAGTCCTCCAGTTTTTCTCAATATTCTTTAATTTCCCCTTATAAAAAATAACAGATTTTTTGGGGCTTCGCACCTAGCCAGCTTAAACCACAACACCCACAAATGGTTGCTGTAGCGTTGAGGTGGGGCCGGGGTGGGGGGAGCCTTGGGGCTCTTGCGCAGGCTTTTTCAAAGCCTCACTCACAGGCGTCTGTGGTGTCGTGCAGACTCTTTCCTTTTTTTGCTTAGCTAGCTTGGTTTTTTTGTTAGCTTAGGCAAGAAGTTTTTTTTCCTTTCCCTGGCCTTGGAGACTGTGGCAGCAATCCTTCAGCTGCGGTTTTCTGAAGTGAACCGTTCGGTTGGTTTTGGTCCAAAGTCAGAGAGAAAAATTGAGAGGAGACGAATTGGCTGAGGACCAGCAGGACAGCAAGGGGCCTCTCTATCCCGGCCCCGGACCTCAAAACAGCTGAGTGAACAAGAGAAAGGACAGCAAATCCACCAGAGATTCAACATCAATCAACCAGAGGTTCCCATCTGTTTTTTTAGACATAACACCCTCTCACACACCTGCTTGAGCCGCTGATGGGAGAGAGAGATCAGAAAAAGCACAGCCTTGAGATAAACTTCTTGGGGACAAAACCCTTTGATATATTGGGGCGGGTAGGGCCCTCCACCCTATACTGCTCAATGGGATGAGCTGAGACTAACGGAGCCTAATGTGTCCCCATGTGTCTCTGCACCTGGCATTTTCAGCAAGGTAGTGAAATAAAGCTGTGATTTGGTGGTCGCCTCGCTTACCATATGTGTTGATTCTCACACTGAGCCAGTCAGAAATGACCATAATGCCTCTGTGATAGCATTTTTAAGAAGGAAAAAAGTTATTGTGCAGAGGTACTTGTGGCCAGAGAAGAGCTGGATGAGAACACGTGGAGAGGGACGGCTCTGCAGACACCTGGGTCAGTGCAGAAGGAGGGGGAGGAGGTGCTCCAAGCACCAGAGCAGAGATTCCTCTGCAGCCTGTGGTGAAGGCCATAGTAAGGCAGCTATGCCCCTGCAGCCCAAGGAGGAGCCCACACCAGAGAAGGTGGATGCCTGAAAGTGGCGCTGAACCTGAGGGAAACCTGTGCTGGAACAGGCTCCTGGAAGGAGCTGTGGACCTGTGGAGAGCAGTGCCCACACTGGAGCAGGTTTCTGGGTAGGACTTGTGACCCTGTGGGGGACCCATACTGGAGAAGTTCATGGAAAATTGTCTCCTGTGGGAGGGACCCAAGATGGAGCAGTGGAAGGACTCCTCTCTCTGAGCAGTGGCAGGAACCTGACCATTACCCCTATTCCCTGTCTCCCTAAGCCTCTGGGGGGAGGAGGCAGAGCTTAGAAAGAGGAGGAAGTGCTGGAAAGATGTTTTTAAGATTTGGTTTACTTCTCATTATCCTGCTCTGATTTTCTTGATAATAAATTCAATTAATATCTCAGTTAGAGTCTGTTTTGCCCATGACAGTAACTGGTGAGTGAGCTCTTCCTGTCCTTAACTTAGGAACATTTTGTTTTATTCTCTCTCCCCTGTGCAGATGCGGAGGGCAGTGATAGAGTGACTTTGGTGGATGCCTGGTGTACAGCCACGGTCAAACCACCAGAACACCCAACACAATAATCAAAGAACCATGGCAAGGGTGGACCACAATTAGCTAGCAGATGAGTGTGGCTGCAGTACTGGCACGGGCCATTCTGCCATCACCTGCCCTGAGCAATGGCTGGGGACAGAGAGCAGGCTTTCCCCACAGCCATGCAGTGACCACCACACAAGTTGACAAAACAGGTCCAGCTGGACAGCCAGGGAGTGAGCCAGGTCTTCCTGTGAGGCCAAACCTGAACCAGGGCTCCTGTTTTCTTGGGAGTGGGGCATGCAGGTGATCTCAGATTTGTCCCAGGGCAGTTCAGGACTGCTGGTGCTCTCACAGCTCTGATATTGACTGATGTATGCATTTGTGTTACATTTTTGAAGTAACCTTATAGAAGCATATATAATTCTCTGTGTATATAAATTTAGTTGTAAGAGCTTGTTAAATATGATTCTTGTGTGCTCTGTATCATATTTTACGTATTTTATATGAGTATGCCCCCTTATAAGATTTGTAGGAAGTTTTTCTGCCCGTAGCTTACAGTAGAGATATCAGCTTAGAAAAACATAAACAGTAAACAATGGCAGGCACTGAGAAAGAAAATATATAATTTTGGAAAATGCATTGAATTATAGGTACATTCATGCTACTTTATCTCTCTTGAATTTATGAATATACAATAATGTGGCAACTTTCTTACACTAAATGGTGGATAAATTTTTGTTCTTCCATATATTGTACAGTTAACTCTATCCAGTTTTACAAGTTATGTTCTATAGTTTAAAGGTTCCTTTGGATGGGTTTACTCTTTATTAAAGAATTACCAAGTATTTCCATTACTAGTAGTGGAAACTAAAAGAAGAATTCCCCTTGGAGACACCTCTATTGTCATTCGAGGAGTACTTACCCAGGGTTACAACTTTACATTTTAACTTGCAGATCATTTTCAAAACACATGGGGAGCAGCTCTGATATGCATTAGATTAATGTACAGTTAATGTGAGAAAATACAGGCCAATAGGAGGTTGTTTTCCAGGGAAACAAACTGCTTTCAGTGGACATGATTTATGAAGTAGCCTACGATGAAATTTTAAAAATAAACGATTGCAGTACAGACCAATGATGTTAAGTTGCATTAGTTGTCATATATGAAGTTATTGTTTATCAAACTATGTCTCAACCTAAGAAAAATTATTTCAGATTTTTGCAAAATTATAGAAAAAAAATTAGAAACATTATCAGTGAGTAGGACACAGAGAAATATCTTCTAGCATTTGAAAAACATGTCATAGACTATTTCTGATAAGAATATGACAAGAGAATTTAAAACAGGAATAGAAATATTCTAAAATGTATTCACTTAAGAAGAAAAATGTTTTAGTTAAGAAATGTAGAATAATAAATGTAACTGGAAAATTTTGATTACAATAGTTATCATAGTGGTAATATCTATGTATTTTAATAAAAACTACTAATATTGCATTGATAGTACCTGTTACTAGTACATGACAATATAACATTATGATTATTTGAAGAACTAAGTGCAAAGCTTCCTTCATTAGACTTCAGGAAGAAATGACGGCATGTGAACCACCTGGAGCTCTTACAGCAGTATGAAATACTTCTTTCTCCTCTTCCCTTTCCAGAATGCTACATACTTATAAAGTAATTTCCAAATGACATGCTTTTTTGATCCTGAAGGACTTTAGTGTTGCATCTATCAAAAATATTTTACCAACTTTTTTTTTGTCATAAGGATGTCATAAACTCTTACAAAGTTGATCAATATGAAACTTTACAGCAACAGTGCCCAGTCCCACATCTCTTACTTGCAAGGAATCCACTTTCACATGAATTTATTCAAGTCTATTGATACGAATTTTGCTCAAGTCTGAGATTTAATCAATGCCTTTAATAAACTAACTGGAATTCAAATCAAACGCTAGGAAATAGTGTCCTTCCTATCATTTTTCAATTAATTAAGTTCAATTAAATTTTTACAGTCAAAAGAGAACTCAGGCTGAGGTTGCTAAGTGATAATAAACATTAAAATGGGAGAATTTTAAGCAGTGTGGAAGGCAGATATTTAAATGATATGCAGAATTGCTGCTTAGAGTTTATTTTTAATATCTTTTTGCCGAAGATAAATCTGAGGCTTTATCAACTTCATAGAAATAACATATCAAGGGACATACTGGAAGAAGGTGCAAATATTTGGTAAATTAATTCAAAACCAGCATTCCTTTTTCCCAGAAGAAGCTAGAGTAATAAAGAAACTACAAAAGCTTCAAATTTTGATTGACTGAAAGAATTGAAGAGCAGGTTTCAAATATATAGACAAAAAATGTGTGTAGTGAGAGTACTCAACACTGGAAGCTGTCTTTAAGTCAGTTCTGTTAAAACTGTATCACATCCTTGTTTGCCTCAAGATCCCATTGTGTACAGACTGCTGCACATAAACACATACTTTAGATATTCTCTCTGGTACTGATATCTCTCATACATGTTCTACAAAGGCCTTTATTCAAAAAGATTGTAAAAGCAGCTTTATCAAATCTTCCTTAAACATTCCTTCAAATGCTGAGTTCCTCTTTCCTTGAAGCAAAAAAAAGAATGTTTATTTTTTTCATGGTTGTCATATGGCAAAGATACATTTTAAGAAAATGTCCTGGTGAAAAAAAGGTTGGCTTGCATGTAACTACCAAGCTACAGCTGAATATTTTAAATAGCTTCTTATTTATATTTTTCACTTCATGTCAAAGACATCTAGAATGTAAAGTTTTTACCTCCAAAATAAATTTTCAAAAAAGTAGCTACATTTTTTGTATGTCTCTAACCAAGGTTGCCTCAAGGTAGGAAATCTGTGATAGGAGAAAATAAATTATTTTGTCTTTGTGTTATCAATATTGATTGTCATTTACTCCACCTTTCTAGGGCTTTGCATAACTGTTAGGTTAATACTAACATTAATAAAACATCTTTTAATCGCCAATCAATACTTGGATCACCACAATATCCTTCAACTCTCTATAATTTATTTTATTAGAACAGCCATTTTTGCTCTTGACTATATTGTGCTATTTAATAATTAATGGTCATTATCAGTTATTTGACTGTACAATTCCTTAATGACATAAAAATGTCCTTGTGCTTCGAAAACACAAAATATTTTTATTATTTGAAAAAATAATTAAAATTTCTGGACAGATATTTCTAACATCTTTACCTTGTCAGGAATAAGGCCACATCAATTTGAATTTTAAATCTAATTTATTATACAACACGGCCAGATTCCCTAATCAAAAATTACTTATCCCGGTTCGCAGTGATCGAAGACCCTTGGAGCCAATACGGCTATAGACCCAATGCAAAGACCCGCAGTGCTGGGTTCTGCTTGGGCTAGTCCCGAGCAGGATCTCTTAACAAGCAGGCCTAATACCCACAGCACCAGGCTTTGCCTGAGCTAACCCAGCGCAACAGAGCAAAGCAAAAGCAGTCCCTGGCCTGTGACAGGGTTTTTATACCCCTCTGGCTCCTCCCATCACCGCCCACTGTCCCGCCTCCAAGGTAGGAGGTGATTGGTTGAGTCCTTTCAAAGTCCTAATCATTGGCTCTAGGTTAGAGCATGATGTACGGTCTTTTATCCAATGGCTCGCTTGCTCCTAGGGGTGCAGTCTAGGGGTGATGCCATCTGGATTTTTGGCGGGATTACTGCATTAAAATGCATGGTTTCCATGGAGTTCAGTGACAGGCTCTCAGCTGGCCTCCTAAATATAGCTCCTTGGCAACATGTGGGGCTCTCTCCCCCTCTGCAACACAACTTAACTCAAACATTAATTCAAGAAATATTACAGGGTTTTGTAATACAATCAGAACTTTTAAACTTTGACTAGAACATCAAAGTGACACTTAGCCCTTAAACATTTATACCAGTGAAAAATAGAAAACTATAAACTCTTTTAACTTTAGGGATTACTTAACAACTCAGTCATGTACCAACAACAGTAATAACTTTGAACTAATTACTTGTCATCTCATGGATATGAAACCCAACTCTTTACTTATGACAACCTTCATGAAAGAGAATCAAGTAGAAATTGGTTTCTGTTTTTTGGGTAGTTCCTTCATATCCGTTGTAAACCTTTACCTTTGGAACTGCATTTCAACTACTGAGTGTGTGGCCTCTGGGTGTAATCTACTGACTGCCACTATCAGCTCTCTAGTCACCACTTCTTGAATGGTAGAACTTGAACGGTGGCAACTTCTTGTCAGTGGTAGAGACAATTATATGGGCAAAGTCAGACAAAACTTTTGCTGCAAACTGCAATAGAGTTGAGAATAGAGTCAATATTTATCTATAATGAATTAAGCACTGTTGAAAAAGAATAACCTATAAATTTGTGAAAAGAGTAGGGTTTTCCCTGAGTTTTTTCCACTGTTTTGGCTAAAAACCTCCTTGGGAACGCAAAAACTTTGTGTGCTGTACTTTTGTACAATATAAGAGTGGCTATTTTTTCCCAAGTGACTCATTGCCTTTTTCCTTCATGATCTAATTAAGGAGCAGCACTCAAAAGACCAGCATGTATTAATACCTTGGTTAAAACATATTAATATACTTCACTATGCAGGGACTGAGAAAATAAACTCTTTTTTTTCAAATCGAGAGTAAACAATCATGTGCACATGCCGTGTGTTTTAGCTCTGTGAATGCACATGGTGCTGGAAGAATCCAGATGCCAAATGGAAAGAATGACTGACAACAGGGTTTCTCTAGAAAATCTGAGGAACAGAGGAGAATTCTTGCACAAGACTAAACCAGACCAAAGAAATTTCACTGGATAGATCCATTACTACTTAAAAGCATAGTTTAAGGTACATTTAAGAATATACATATACTCTTAAACAAAGCTGCAGGCACACCTCTTCTGCCCGTGGTTGCCTTTAATGGCAAAGGATAGTCGCTTTTGTTCTAGAGATAATGTTTGTGTGACAGTTACATGTTCAAACCTCACATGACCCTCATTGGTACTCGGCATTTCTCAAACTTCAAAAAGGAAAGGGATCCTTGGAATATTTTTGTATCACATTTCATAGGTTTTTTTTTTTCCTGTTCTTGTACTCTTCATTTAAATGTCAGGGTATCAAATATTTTCCTAACCATTATAAAAAAATTATGTGAAGACAAAAGAGCCCCAGGTGATGGTACAAAAAAGAAACAATTTTCTGCTGAACTGCAGTTTTCTATGAACTTCAAGACACACTTTAAAATTCCACTGAAAAGAACTATTTCATATGAAAGCTATCACCTTAGATTTCCCCATTTTCCCTCAGAGTTAATTTATTTTTGGATGCTCCTAGTTTTATGGGTTTTTTTTGGTTTTTTGGGGTGGTTTGTTGGGTTGGTTTTTTCTTCCTGCATCCCCACATCCTAGCTCTGTATTATTACTATATATTTTTGCATAGATTAGAGGATTTCCTTGTAGTATGATTCATCAATGTTTTAAACTGGATCAGGAATCACACATTTGGGAAACTTGTGAAGATTTCTATGAATTCACTTTCCCATAGCAACTTCTTTTTAATAATTAGCAATCCTGGTATTTTGAAAATCAATAGCTACAAAACAATAAAATAACAAAAGAGACTCTCCAAAATATGTTAAGGTATTTACTGCAGTTTTTTTCATATGTGGGCAGTTTGCCTCAGATTTCTTTGAGACAGAACAAAGAATAATCTGGGCACCAAGGAAGCTCCTTCCTTCATACCAGCTGTGTAGGTGTTGAGAGCTCACACAAATAAACTGTGTATCTATGTGTGTATATATGTATATGTGTTTATGCAACTTCTGGCCTTTGTTTTAAGTGTAGTTGGAACTCCAGAACCAGACAAAAACCTGTTGTAATACTGCATATAAAATCTAGGTGCTGATGAGGGATTACACATTTGCTTTATAGATCACAATTTGGCAAATACTAATTATGATTCTTGCAGTGGGTTGACCCTGTCTCTAGGGCTGTAATAGCTAAACCTGTTCTGCTTTTTCTTTAATTAACTAGATTAAAATTATTGAACAAATCACCTGTTTGCAGTTATGCATCTGCTTCAAACAGAGCAAATGACCCATTCAAAAAATATGTTTTGAATGTAATAATTTGAAAAAAGGAATATAAACAGAATCAGTCTTCAAAATATTTTGATGTATGTTATATGCAAGTAGACTAAAATTGCTGTATCCAGGGATTGTTGAAATGTTACTTGAATAAATATGCAGATATGCTTTGCTCAAATAGCTAATTAACCACACATTATAAAATGGAAATTCCATCTAAGTTTTATAAAGCAAAGGCTGAAGAAAGAGTTAAATTCAAAGATTGCTCGACTTCATTTGTGGTGGAGGTGCAAAACTGTACAGTGAATATCTGCAGAAAGCTGCTTCTGAAATGTGATTCACTCTATAATATAAAGTCTTTGTCAATTTCTTGACATTGTTCGTCACAAATTCCCATCCCATTCATTCCCACAAAAAAAAGGTGTTATTCTTCTTTTTCAACTGAAAGAAACATCGATTATTCTGATCAAGAAGAGCACTGATATTTGAAAGTGATTTGAAATAAAGTACATCTCTTGATAAACCGATAGATGTAGACTATGACTATATTTCTGATAATTTCTATCTTGTAAAAACGACTTGCAAACAAAGGGGCATATATATACAGGTGAATAAAGCAGGTATGAAACTGCCACTGCCTGCTAACTGGCACATCTACCTCTGTAATTCAAGTTGAAGAAATGAATTTGCATCTAAAGACTCTGGATGCAGTCCTCTTGAGAGTTACCTCAGCCGAAGGTTTAATTCAGAGTCCAATAACACTGTATTTGAAATGAAGTTTTTAAACATACAACATTTCTTGGCAAAAGGTGGTTTTGGCATCTTTTCCCCCAACCTTTTAGGATGTGACCTTTCGCCACTGAAACATGTGACTTACTGCAATGAAGAATCCTTTCATTCTGGAAGCTTAAGGTTGGGGGGTTTGGAACGAGATGATCTTTAAGGTCCTTTCCAACCCAAACCATTCTATGATTCTATGATTGATTCCTTTTCCTTATAGTATTTCTAAATATCTAGTATCATATATTGGAAATTAGAAAAAAAACCCCAAACCCTGAAATCTATACAACTATTATAAAGTAGGTATAGATGTTGGTTCTCCTTTTAAAATGTTGCAACTAGGTGTACACAATTATCTTAACTTTAGTGGCAGGTGTTTAATGCCATATAAAAGAAATTACCAAGTTAACTTTAAAAAGACTAGTAATAGTTTCAAAAATTGCTTCTCAGTGAAGACAAATAATTATAAATTTTAGGAAACATCCTGTTGAATTGACACAATTGTAATGACATCTCTGTAGGTGGCTCATATCTTGCGCTGTTTTGTAAGCTGCTTGGAGCATAATGACAGCATTTACACAATAGGCCTACGCAAGGATGAGGCAGCATAATTGCAGCAGCAGTGAAGCATGAATACAGACTAATTAACAAAATTGGAACTGCTACACTCATGCTCACATTTCATCTATCTTATTTCATTTACTTTTACATGCTTTTGTGGTCACAGAAGTGCTGTGTTTGTTGTCTGAATATTGCACATAATATTGTCCATTTCCTGCCTCCATCTTCCTGTTTTCTTGGAATTTATCAGTTGTACAAGCAGAACTCCATTACTGAGGGTTCTCCTGTAATCTTTTACTTAAGGTCAATCTGTGGGTGGTCCATGCTCCCTTGCATATGCAGTATATATGCAGTTATGAATAAGCATGGATACACACCCATACCTATAGATAAAAACACCTAAATTCACACATATTTCTAAGGAACCCGCAAGAAAGATCAAGAGAGAGACTATTTTTACAAGATCATATTTACAGGACAAGAGGGAATGGCTTCAAACTGAAAGAGAGCAGGTTTAGATCAGGTATGAAGAAAAACTTTTCCCTGTGAGGGTGGTGAGACACTTGCACAGGTTGCCCATAGAAGTTGTGGATGCCCCATCCCTGGCAGTGTTCAAGGCCAGGTTGGATGGAACTCTGAGCAACCTGTAAAAGGTATTCCTGCCCGTGGCAGGGGCACTGAAACTAGATGATCTTTAAGGTCCCTTCCAACCCAAGCCACTGTTCACGATTCTATGATTATCCCTTCTCCATGGTTTTCCATTGGCCTAGAAATAGTATAAAACCTATGTTTGTATGTGTATGTGTATATACATATGCACAAAACCTCTTACATGTATCACATACTATTTTCTGTATGTTTATACACACTCAAAGCTAAGCCAAGACAATATGCCTGTTTAAGTACAAAAAAAAAAGCCTCTAGGAAATTTAACCCACTAGTTTCAAGTTATAACAGGCATTCAAAAAAAAAATTACACAGGTATTCTGTGTTAAAGAGAAATGGTGATGCACACACCAGGTGGCACACAATTTCTGCTCATGCTGTGCTAGAAGAAAAATGTCTACTTCTACATATGAAAATTCTGAAAAAAAAATCATACCAGAGAATGTTATTGCTATTCTGCAGTAGGTGTAGTGCCACATCAATCTCTACATATGTCATTTAATGTCAACTTGGGTAAAAAGATCGCGCAGGCATCTGAACATTTGAAGGTACTTTCCTAAAGTTCTCTTCTAAGGGTATTAAACAGGATGTGTAAGGGCTAAGTAATACTCATTCTGCTAAGCACCAACTACTAGATTTTTTTAAATAAAAAGTTACTATACCATTATTTTATGTTTCTCTTTTTCCAGTAAGTGGGAACTTGACTGGCCTGGCGTGGATTCTCAGATATAATGGATAGTGGCTTAGCTACTTCCTCAGCCAATTCCCTCAGGACCTGTGGACATTATCTTTTCAGGTCTCAAGGACTTCAGAATCTTCAGGTTCCTTAAATGGTCTCAAACCCAGTCTTCTCCTACATTCCCCCGAACCTCGCTTTCACCTTCTGAAATTTGGGCAGTGTTGTTGGAATACTTGCTGGTTAAGACTGAGGCAAAAGAAATTGTTCAATATTCTCCACTTTCCCTGTATCCTTCCTGAGAGGACACACATTTTCCCTGGTGTTTCTTTTATCATTGATTTATTTTTTGAAGCTTTTTTTGTTACCCCTGATGTCCTCGGCCACTTTTATTTCTACCAGTTCTTTAATTTTCCTAACAAGATTCCAGGCTGTTAGACAATTTCTCTGTATTCCTTCCAGGCTACCTTTCCCTGCTTCCACCCTCTGTTATCTATCTTTTTAAGTTTGTCCAGGAGCAACTTGTTCACCCATGCAGGCCTCCTGGTGTTCTTCCCCAATTTCCTTTTCATAGGGCTGTATCACTCTTGAGCCTGGTAGAGACAATCCCTAAACATCATGCAGCTCTTTTGGGCCTCTCTGCCCTCCAGTACTCTAGCCCACGGCACTCTACTGAGCAGATCCCTGAAGAGACTAAAGTCTGCTCTCCCAAAGTCTAGGGCAGGGAGCTTGCTGTGCACCCTCCTTTCTACCCCAAGGATCTCAAACTTCGCCATGGTCACTGCAGCTCAGGCTGCCCTTGAGCTTCACAGTCCCCACCAGCCCCTTATTGGTGGGAACAAGGTCCAGCACAGCACCACCACCAGTTGTGTCCTCTGTCACTTGGAGGAGGAAGTTGTAATCAAGGCATTCCATGAACCTTCTGTATTCCTGTGCCATATTGTGTTTTCCCTCCAATAGACTTCAGGGTACTTGAGGATTTTGGCTATCTCAGTCTGTTGCAATTTTCTGTCTGGAACTTTCTTTGTGTCACTTACCTCTACAACATTTTGGCAAAAATTTAGGGCAATGAAAGTTTGATTTCGAAGGTATAAATGTTAAAAAGATAAAGAAGGTAAAGAGGAATTTGGGATAAAACAAAGGAAAAAACCAAACAACAGAAAAAACCCTCAAGTATTTTTAAATTACCAGATTATTGGAAACAATAAAGAAATCGTTACAACTTCTTACAATCATAAAATGATTTGGGCTGGAAGGGATAATACACATCATCTCATTCCAATCCCCCTGCCATAGGCAGGGACACCTTCTGCTAGACCAGGTTGCTCAGAACTACATCCAACTTGGCTTTAAACACTTCCATGGATGGGGCATCCACAACTTCTCTGGGCAACCTGTACCAGGTCCTCACCACCCTCACACTAGAGAATTTCTTCCTAATACCCAATCTAAACCTACTGTCAGTTTGAAGCCATTCTCCCTTGTCCTGTCACTACATACCCTTGTAAATAGTCTCTCTCCCTCTTTCTTGTAGGCTTCCTTCTGATGCCTTCTGGAAATAGAGCAACAGACTTTCAAGATAATATTAGTATAGGAGGTAATATAAAGGTTGGTCTTTGTTGGAGGCCCCCAGGGGCAGATATAGAAAATGTCCACAAAATGCCCACTCCCACTGATACACGGAAAAGACTCCACTATCGGAATAAGGAGTAAAGTAGGTATGTTTATTCCAGCGCTGGGACGCATGGGGGATAAATCCTCCAAAGTCATGTGTTCAGACAGCTGCATTCAGCTTGATATATATCGGGTTACAAGTTCCATGTTCATTGAGTTTCCCAATACGCCTATACATATTCACTACCTAGCCCCGCCCAGCCTCGCTTCCTATCATAATGAACCCAAAAGTCATTTACATCTGCGTTGCACTTGCGCGGTGTCTTCTGGTGGTCGTGGGCAGGGGTGTCCGGGATGAAGTAAGAGTCTTCCTCAGATGAAGTAAAGAGTCTTCCTCATTCTGAACTTTTC
>VXAD01003956.1:584607-596029 GCA_013399195.1 Dicrurus megarhynchus | reverse complement strand
GGCGGCGTATCCCGCAGCAAAATGAAGTTTTTATCTGCGGCGTGAATTAGAAAACAGGCACGGAAAGAGAAAGGGCCAGGTAGGCGTACTGTGCGCAGACATGACAAGTTGTGACACCTGTTCGTCTCCCGTCTAGATCGTGCCAAAATCTTGCCAGGAGGCTTTTTTTTAAGTACGCTACGTTAATAGTTCTAGGGAAATAAATTAGTAGTTTCCCTATAATAAAATATTTTCATTCTTAATGTCTAGCAACAGTCACAAGTGCACATGTTCCACACTAAGCCAAGCGTTTTCCCCTCCTGTTTACACTTAAGATGATGAAAACACCAAGTCAAGCAAAGGATGGCAAAGTACCTGTTGTACTGTAACACACCTGTGGGGGGCCTGCTTTTCTTTCTTAAGATCAAGAAGGACCATCTCTGAAATTAAGTCTCTCTACTAACACTGACAGGTTTCCTGCAGTGCTGCTCAGGGTCTCGATTCATTATGCCCTACTGGGCATTAAGAACAAGAACATGGGTTCATCATCTGTGCATGCTGAGCACAGGACGCTGGTGCAGTGCCACAGAGGAAATCTGCCTGTCTCTCTGCCCTCCGAGCTCACTGCTGATTTTTCTTCCCAAAGGGAGAGGATGCTCAAGTCCCCACGGCTGAAGTAACAAGGCAGCTAATCTCTGTTTTCCAGGCATGAGTAAAAACAAAGTGAGTGTTTTGCAGGCATTAAAACATTGATATGCATTTATGATTTAACCCTTCCTACAAAGATTTCTTAAAAGACCATTTTACTGACAAAGTCAGACATATCCATGCTGCTTTCTTAGGTAGCTTAACTTCCTATTTTAAAAAGATGGTATGATATTATATTGAATGATATTATTCTAGTTATAGGGTAAGTGATTTATGAAAGCATATATTTTCCACACAGTGTATCTAATGTCATAATAAGCAAGAAAGCTGGGTCAGACTTTCCAAAGAACATGCTAAACTCTTTGTTAAATATATGTTGGAAGCAAATGATTAAGGATTTTGTTGTGACTTTAGGTAGTCCAATGCTCTGCCAACGCCTAATCACACTTCAGATTTCTGTTCAGTGAAGATGGGCATTATTGGGAGGGTCTGTTCTTCCAATACCTGTGACTATAACAGCAAGTTACTTCATTTCAATGAATTATTCTCATGAGTGCTTTTATCTTCATTCATTACTCTCTGAGGCATGTCAGCATTTGGTCAGCTTTGCTGATTATGTTAATTGTTATATCATTTTTAATGGCATCTATGGATTAATTTCTCTGATGTCTTCTCTTAGTATCTGTTAGTAGTAACTATCAAATTTCCCAAATCCCATGTTTTCCTTTAAACATTCTGTAGAGGAATCTAGTGATTTTCAAATCCCACAACAATCTGTAAGCAAGTTAAAAAGTCAAATTTCATGAAACTCAGAAGACATACTCTTATGGAGTCTTGCTGGGAGAGTGGGGAGTAAGAATCTCCAAGACAATTAAAATACAGGATAAAAACATATTTGTGTTACTGATTTGTCACTAGTCTTGTTTAATTCTTAGCCAGCTGAAATATGAAGTATGTTGCCTTCACCTCTTTAGTTACACAAACAGCACTATACTACTTATTGAGCTCATTGTACCATGTAAGAGATGTGAAAAGCAAGAAATGTTCCTATTTTAAAAAAATATAGCAAACCCAGCAAAAAATAGAAAGGCTATTTTAAATAAGCTACAAACTTCAAGCTAAAATAGAACAAAATTATAGCCAAAAGCAATTAAGCTTCAGTAAGTCTAATATACAGCACAG
Organism: Dicrurus megarhynchus; assembly: GCA_013399195.1. Taxonomy (NCBI): domain Eukaryota; kingdom Metazoa; phylum Chordata; class Aves; order Passeriformes; family Dicruridae; genus Dicrurus; species Dicrurus megarhynchus. Next base: position 594,220 of record VXAD01003956.1, on the reverse strand, counting down.
GTCATTTGAATAAGACAAGAAAGTAAAATTTTGTGAAAAGCAATTAACACACCAATAGACAAGAAAATATTGTTTTTCTCTGATGTTAGGATTAAACTTTCAGCACAGAAAACAGCTTCCTTCTTCTTACTTCCATACATGATTAGACTGAACCTGACAATCTAAGTGCCAGGCAGCATTGGTATAAACTGTCACAAGTTTCAACTCGTTGCATGGCCTGACAACTTTTAATGCAGTGTGTTTGCTTAATGACCACTACACAGGACTGTTTTCCACCACCTATACACACGTAGACACATGTACATATTATACACACCATAAGGCTGTTCCACATATGCTTCTAAATGCTGCTGTTGTGGTCTTTATCAGGTATACTGTATGCCTGGCAAGGAAGTATTTTCATCCCTGGCAGAGAAGGACATGACTGCATGTTATGAGTACAGGTGCCTGATATCCTCATCTCAGCCCTTCTCATTCCACTTACAAACTTATTCTTCACAGTCATTCATTACTATGTTCAAATATTTTTCAAGAACTACATGAAGGCATGTCAATAGGGGGTGACAAAGTGGTGACATTTGCCTGATTTAGATCTTCTAGCTGAGCAGAGTCCAAGACCCACTGAGCTGTTTGGAACATTTTGAACTACTGAGAGGCTTGGGAGTGGTCATACAAGGCTGATGAAAAGCTTTCTTTTCACTTTGCATTAACAAGACAAAAGTTATAGGGTGATTTATGCTGGAAGGGGCCAATGAAGGTCACCTGGTGCAAGCCTCTCCTTAAACTAGGTTCGTGTAGATCAGCTTGCTCAGGGTTTTGTCCAGGAAGGTCTTGAAAAACCCCGGAACTGAAGTTTTCATTGCTTCTCTGGACAATGTTTCAGTGCTTAAGAATGGTCTCAGTCAAAAAGTTTTCCATTACACCTAACAGGAATTTCTCATGTTCCCACCTGTGTTTGTTTCCACTTGTTGCTTCACCATGCAACTTCATGGAAAGCCTGGCTCCATCTCATCTACTCCTTCCCATTCAGCAGACAGAGGCAGCTGTTTAGACCCCCTGTGGGCTCTGTCCTTGAGGCTGGACAAGCTTATCCTCCCTGTCTCATCAGTCATATGGATGAGGCTCTCTGCAAAGAGCTGGAAGCAGACTCACATTTTTTAGTCCTGGTGCTCACAGGGGAGGTTCAACCACCCCAATATCTGCTGGAGGCACACTACATCCAGGCACAAGCAGACTTTGGCCTCTTCATGAATCTGCTTGAAAGAGTCTCATAGGACAAGGAACTGAAGGTAAGAGGGGTCCAAGACAGCTGGTTGTTACTCAAGGAAAGGATCACCTCCTCCATGCTCCAGAGCAGTCCATCTTGATGAGCAAGGAAGTCAAGCATAAAAACCAGGAGGCCTGCATGGAGATTGGGGCAAGGAGATCAGGGCAAAACACAAATGTAAAGAAGAGTATACAGAAGGGAGTGACAGGAAGCCTGGGAGGAATACAGAGATCTTAGCCTCTCCTAGCACAAAGGGGTAACAACAGGAAAGATGATTCCCAGCTGCTTTGGGTCTGGCGAGGATGTCTTGAGAAAAGGCCTGTGAATGAAGGCACTGTGGATATTCCATAATTGTGGTATAAGAAACAGAAAAGCAATCATAAGCACCATGTAAATATGTGCTATTCCCGACTATGTTTCTGAGAACAGTTTTTTATGTCCTCTTAGTGAAGAATTTATTTGTGTATATCTGCTTTAGGCACACTCAGATTGCTGTCACAGCAGCATGGTGCTGCCAGAGTTGTTACTGAGACTCTTCTGTGGGACGGTTGTCTTTACAAGTTTGCCATTGCTGTGACATTGGAGAGCACAGCCAACTGACTTTTGGGCTTTTCAGGCTTTGAAGTATTTCTGCTTTTGCCTCAAACTCATGAGATTCCTTTTCAAAGTGTGGGTCCTAATATAAAAATACAGGTTTTCAAAGGCAAAGTACTCTGCTAAGCTTTTTTTTTCTTTTTAGTAGACAAATTCCTCTCAAAATTTCCTATGGGTATAGGAAAAAAAACCCCAAGAGCTGATGTGAATGATTCACTTCCCTTAAAATGGGAACAATGTTGTAGTTTCTTTCATGTGTCTACTGCCAGGAGTGGGACATACACCTCTGCTCTTTATAACTTGCATTATGGAACATTTTATCTATTCTCCAGTTCACAGAATTTTAGTTAAGAATGTTAAATACACTGGAATACACTGAAGACTGGTGGGAGTTGTCTTCAGACAACTACTTCTCTACTACAGTTGCTGCTTACTGTTCTTATTTTCTAACACAGGTGATTTTCTTCTTATTTTGTACCTTCCAATTTTGTAGAGAGACAGATAAATCAAGTCCTATACAAATATTTTTGGTGGATACTAATAAAATGCTTGTTTAGTTCAACCAAAGCATGTTCTGAGTGAGGCAGGACTCCAACACAGCACAACTTTGATTTTGAAAGGAGTGACGAGTCATAACTTGCTTGCACCAAGAATGAAGGTGTTCATACACTTTTCTGCATGTTAGACAGTAAAATCAGCCTTGAAACTCACTTAGAATTCCTAGTCTGAATGTGCCATGAAAATATCTTAAATTCCAGATTTTAGGTCATAAAGCTATTTCTATTTAAATTATTGGATATTACCACAGTACAATTTATTTTCTAACAACAGCAGCCTCTGGGTTTTGAAGGTTATAATTGAAACCTTTTAAATTAAATATTTTTTGTGTCACTGACAGAAAAAAAAAGAAGTTATGAACTAAATAGGAATAGGCTTCTTGTTACAAAACAGACTAGATATTGGATTAAAAGAGTTGGTTGGTTTTTGGGGTTTATTTTATTCCATTCGATGTGAAAGTTGTGGAGGTAGAGCTTTATTCTACCAGATCACTAGAAAATGAACTTTATATTTTTATGTTTATCTGAGTCATCATCGTAGGATAATGGACTAAATAGAAAAGCACTGTTGCCAATTTATGTCTGGAAAATAAAGTTAAAGTGACCTCTGGTGTGTCACAGTAACTTTAGCACCGAATCAGGTATTATTAATGTCCATTTTCTTAATTGTGTCTAATGCCTTAGCCACTTGATCGTTCTTGCTTTGCAGTGTTTAAGCACCCTTGACACTGGGAACAGATAGAATGTTTTCTGGGTCACCACTGGAAGAAGCAGTATGGAACATTGGTGATTAATAAGTCCTTTTTCTAAACCATTCCTGGTCACCTCATTGAAGCATGAAAGGACAAACAATGGGAAAATTTTTATGGTTTCTTAGAAGCCTTTAGTGTGGTGTTTATTCAAGCTGAACTCTCTCTACACAGGGAAGTCATTTTGAGCACAGACTGCAAGATCAAACTTTCAACATTTAAGTTTTAATTACACTCAGTTTTTCTTTCTCCCATCTGTTCACATCAAAAGTTCACAGTCTCCACTACAATATTGTCAGAAACATTTGCAATACCTTAGAAAGTGATCAGACACCATGAACGTATACTCTACAGTATTTTTTTCCTAGGGCTGCTGTTCATTATGCAAAAAAACAGGCAAGAAATTCAGAAAAAAACAAATAATTGCTCAGCTTGGATTTTAGCCTATTTTTTACATAAATGTTAAATTGAATATTCATTTCAAGACATATTTGGCACTTGGTAGTAAAGCATAAAGAGAACATTTGATGACACAACATATTTGTGCTTAGACCATGAAACTTGCTTGCAACCCAAGAAGTGAGCAATTCTTTGTGCCGTTACAGATGCTCATTCTGCCTTCAGAAGAGGGGCCCTTAGAGTTCAGATATGTATGGAAGCGACGTTAGCCTCATGCCTAAGATAAAATATCAAGATTCACCCTGGCATTTTCACAATATTTGCATTTTTGTTTAAAATATGAAACTGTCAATTAATGGAGACAAGTAAAGAAGTCAATATAGCAAATCATCAAATCACAGAATTATTTGAGTTGCAAGGCACTTTAAAGATCCTCTCATTCCAACCTCCCTGCCATGGGCAGGGACACCTTCCACTAGACCAGGTTGGTCAAAGCCCCTCTCTGTCCTGGCCTTGAAGTCTTTCAGGGGTGGGCTATCTACAAGTCCTCTGAGCAAGTTGTTCCCTTATCTTACCACCCTCACAACAAAGAATTTCTTCCTAGTATCCAATATAAACCTATTCTCAGTTAAAAGCCATTTCACCTTGTCCTATCTCTACATACCTTTGAAAAAAGTCCCTCTCCAACCCTCTTGCGGGGCCTCTCTCTAGGTACTGTGGACCTGCAAATACGAATCCCCAGAGCCTTCTCTTCTCCAGGCAGAAGAGTCCCAGCTCTCAGCCTGTCTTTGTAGGAGAGGTACTCCAACCCTCTGAGCATCTTTGTGGTCCTCCTCTGGACTTGCTCCAGCAAGTCCATGTTCATCTTATGTTGAGGGCCCAGAGCTGCATGCAGCGCTCCAGGCGGGGTCTTACAAGAGCACATTAGAAGGGCAGAATCACCTCCCTTGACCTGCTGGCCACATTTTGCTTGATGTAGCCTAGGATATGGTTGGCTTTCTGGGCTTCAAGCATACAAGCAATTATAAAGATCTGATTACAAATATCTGCTAAGTACCCTGGTCTGTATCACACGTTGGGCCATATTATTAGATACAAATGTCAGTAATTTTTCTCCACCAATGTAAAACTTCAAGAGAATAGGGAGAGTTACAGTTTCAAAAATGATACTTTCTTAAAGAACTACAGTTTATCTTTATACAGTCATTGTATTAGATCATACTTTCACCAGGCAGCTGAATGACGATCCTGGCCTTAAACAACTATTTTGTGCTAATACAAGTTCACAGTATTAATCCTTCAGTCACCAAGTAAGGCACAATGGTATAGTGAGATTAGTCTCAGTACAATTACTTGGCTTTAAAAACCCAGGTCAGTATTTGAAAATTGAGTGGGTTTCCTCAGCATATAAATTAGCCACCCCATATTGTTACCTAAAAACCCCAGGTATATTAGTTTACCATATGACCAATATGGATAAAAACATCTGCATTTGTGAGGAGTAGTTTTCATGGCCTTCCTACAAGCTATCTTTCCATCAATTCCTCTCAATTAAAAAAAAATATATAGCAAACTAAGGTGCTCCTGTGCAAATTTACCTCTATTTCTTTTGCACCCCACTCTTGTAATTATATTTTAGTAAATATGTGCAAAGCTTTGGGACACACTAGCCTTAAACAGGTGGTAATGCTGGACTCTATCCTGTGACAATTTTGGATTGCTGAATTAATTGCGACTCAAGTTGGGAGTAAGAGATTTTGATGACCATATAGTTGGCTGTCAGGGATAAAACACTAAAGTACCAAGGAGAAGAGAAGGGATGCCAGGTTAGTCTGTTCAGCGTTGAGTCCTTGCTCTGATTTTGCATTTCCATTTCCCTGTTAGACTATTAAGGCCCCAAATCATAACTAGTTCACTGTTCTGTTCTCTCTGCAGTAATCTGCTGTACAAATGCTTGACTAGCAGAGCACTACACAATTCAGAAAACAATTTGCAAGCAAGGAAGCAAAGTTTCCACGAGGAGAGAGAGGGACAGTATATTTTGATTCATTTATCAGATTTTCCTGTACCGTGTACAGCAGTTCTGTGGCCCCTGCAATACCCTTTCCATTTTTTTAAGGAAGGAGTGGAGACATTCAGTTCAAAAGTTTTGGAAATCTTGAAGGTAAATAGAAATTATTTTTTTCCTCAGTTTGCTTTATGTCTAAAAGAGAACTCCTAGTGAGGGCCACCTTAATCCCCTTTTCCATAGAAAACCTTCCAATACTGAGAGTTCCCAAGCTTGAATGAGGTGTATATTTTTCTGATAGATAGAACAAGTTTATCTCACCCAGGAAAGTTATTAATTCCCCTTTCTAGATAACCACATCATAATCTTTATCCATCTCTGTAGGTTTGCCTATTCTTCTAGATATTCTGCCAGACTTACTGCCAAGCCGGAATGGCAGTGACCTCAGAACTGATTCTTCTGGCTACCAAGCACCAGTCTTTGCAGAAGAGGAGTCCTCAAGAGGATCGATATTGAAATGATCCAGCCACCACTAGCTATTAAATCTATGTAAGAGGAATTTCACAGTCTTTTAATGTAATTCTTACTTCTGACAGCTGGCAGAGGGGAGTTTAATAGTTCAGTTATTATTCACATACATAAAGATTTTTACTTTTATTAAGTGGATCATCATAATATTTTCTTTCAAATAAGATGAAGATCTTCGCCCAAAAAAGCACTGGGACCTGTACTGACCTTCAAAGTCAGTAGAACTGAGTGATTTTTATTGAAGCTGCGTGAAGTACTGCTGAATATGCAAGTACTGCTACATGGACTACTAATGTGCCAGCTATTAAAGGTTTGATTTTCATATCACCAATGTTTTAGATGAGAAAACTGGTCCTATGCATTGCATTCAGTACAAGTGTTATTAGATACAAGAACTACTTCCTGTGCATGAGTATGTTTACCTCTAGAGCTATATATATGTTTAAATAGATTAGCACTTGAACCTTTGCAAACTTTTGTGAAATAAACCCACTAACATCACTCTATTGTATTCATTCCTTTGATTGTAGCACTTTGGGGGTATTTAAATAATGAGTAGAATAAAGCAGTATTTTATACACACTTCAAAGCCAGGAAAGGACCTATCAGGGCTGTTTCTAGTTAATGATCTATCTATAAGCCTTAAACTAGTAAATGTTACACTGCAAGAAAAAGCTGGTCTTTCAATGCATTTACAAGTAAAAGTGTTTTTAGTCTTAAATGTATGACTAAAAATTTTTTTCAGGACTGGGTTAAAAAAATTTTAAAAATTGATTTCTTGACTTTGTTTCATTGGCCTGTACAAGGTATCTTCCATAATTAGTGACAGATATCTTTTTAGCTCCAACTGTAACTTGTGAATTCTGGAAACAATAGTTACCATGGTACTCAAGTTCTTTTAGCAGCTTAATTCTCTCCCATATTTGGGACTTCTGTGTCTTTTAATATGATCACATACTCAAAAATACTGATGAGTTACATCAACAGGAGAATGTTTGCTATAACCTAGCCTTCTTTCCTACCAAAGTGACAGTCACTCTGATCTTATAGCAGAGATATGTGTTACATTAAAATACAGATGAATCACTTTTTACCTCTCCTTCTGACACAGACTGTACAGTAGAAAGACAAAAAGCAAAGTTCTCCAGACTTTTTTCCCCCAAATACTTCACCATTTGATGCTGTAGATTTTTAATAGAAATATTGAAGTTGGTGTATGAATGCAGTTGGTATGAATGGAAATACCTGCATGTCCCCTTGGACCACCACACACATCTTGATGCTTGCAAGTGCCTCTGTGTGTGTGTTTGTGTGTGAGTGAAAAAGTACATGAAGATCATGAGAGAACAAGTGTGAATACATAAAACCAGCTTGCTTAAAGATTTCATAAACAAGCATCACATTTTCTGTCCAAAAGATTTCATGCCGTGTTATCTTGTACTGCTTTTCCTGCGACATGTATGCATAGATATTGGAGATTGTTTGAAAGGGAGAAAATAGAACTTCGAATCCAAAAGTACCTGTTGATGACCTGGGCTGGAAGAAAAAAGATAGACGAGACAGAATCTGTGCCACAGCCCTCCACTTTAAAGTCTACAAAAATGGTCATCTTTATTTTCACTAAAACTTACCCCACTCAGCCAAGGAATTTTAGTGTTTAAAGTGAGCAGTCCATATGAGTGTAAGGATCTGCTTCAATGTACATAAAATGAAGCTGGAACAAGATCTTCTGGTAGAGGGTGAAACAAAAGGAGCATTTCATTGTTTTACAGGTATGGAGCTATAAATGTACCATGTGAGAGTTTTCTTCCAGAGAGTGCCAGAATGTCGCTCGCGAGCAGGGACCGGAGAACGAACGACAGGACGACTTCTTGTTATGATATGAAGCCGACCTGTCGTTCGTTCTCCGGTCCCTGCACGCGAGCGACACCAGAATACAAAAATCAGGATACAAAATTAATTAGTTAGGTTATTCCTTTTAAAAAAAATATCCCAGCACCAGTAGCATCTTAGGAGAAGTTATTTTATACATTCAGATGCTTAAATGATCATTTAAAGGGATTGCACTGAGGCTGACTTCTTTCAGGTCTAATCTTGTATTAAATCTGCTGAAATAAGAAGGAAGGGAGGTGGTGGGGGGTGTGTGACAAAATTCAGGGAGACAGTACTATTTTAGCTTAGTTTATTAAGAAAATAGTGAGCTTGGGGCCATGAGGGAGAAGATGAGGAGATGAAAGAGAGGAAGATAAGCCACATGAATAAAGAAGACAAGCCAAAAGAATTTGACATGAGGCAAGGAGAAGAATGGTATGCCAGGGAGGAGCTGTCATAAATACATGGTGCAGAGGAGTGAGGAAAGTGATGTTTTTCAGACTTCAAGGGGTGTTGTATGCCCCAGAATTCCCATCCTATAAAAAAGGGAAGTGAAATGGGTATTTGTTCTGTAGGGATAATTGGTGTTTCTGAAATTGTTAGTGACCAAAATGATTGTGTACATACTCTCTCAATAGATACAAGTGAAAATCAGAGCAACTGATGGTTAACACTGCACTGCTGGTAGTGTAATTGCCCTACATGTCCAGAGCATGGCCAGTACACCACTCCATGGCAATTATAGAGATTGGGGGATTGATTCCTGCAATCTCCTGCCAAAATACAGAGAAGAGCTTGTGGTTAAGCCATGTTTAAGACATGCCAGCAAGCACTGACATTGGAATCCATATAGCAGAAGCTATTTTGGAAAATCCATTAATCAGAGGTGATAAACCTGCTTTTAATTTTACTGAATGATTCTGCTAAATACCAATAAAAATTTACAAATACAATTATGCATTTATCTGACATCAGGCAAAAAAACCCCAACATTGATTTGCATAACTCCCTGACACCTTCTACAGTATTTTTTTAATTAGCCACCTGCTGTTGTTATGAATAACATCTATTTATGATTCTGTAGCTGAGCAGTTTGGGGAGCTAATGGTAGCTTGCAAAGCAAATAGTTTATTCTGACCTCTTCTGATCCCCATACAAAAAATTACTATGTTGATCTGAGAACCTGCTGAAGCCCTCAAAAGGTAGAAAACCACCAAACCCACAAAAACCTAAACTACTCATTGTGAACATATTTTTCTATATACTTAAGCAAAATAAAGTCATCCAAATGCATTGCTTTTCTGCACACTGGTTGTGTGATTGCAACAGACTCAGTATCCAGAAATGTTAAGCCGTTTAAAGAATATGCATGAAAGACGTTTCATATGTAACTTCCAGAAATAATAATTTAAAAATCAAATTTAGACATATTATAGTAATAAATTGACAAATTTGACATGCTTCTAGACTAAAGTTCAGGAGAATTTATCCTAGATTTATTTGAAAACTTGCCTCCTAAGTTCTTTGCCAATGTATCAAGAACAACATACTTCATTTGCTGAAAAAACTACAGTTTTTAAAGAAAAAAAATTCTAAACTGCTTACACCAAAAGGAGAGGAGAGGAGAGGAGAGGAGAGG
>VXAD01003956.1:485059-582223 GCA_013399195.1 Dicrurus megarhynchus | reverse complement strand
AAAAAAAAAAAAAGGCTGAAAAAGATGTGTCTGGGCAAACTAAGCAGCAGCTGTACCAAGTTTACTAAGATAATTCTCATGCACATACATCAAAAAAAAAAAGATATTGAAAAATAGAGGTTCACTTGTCTCACGATATTAAAAATTGATTTAGAATAAAAAGAACTAAGATAATTGAAGTATTTGAGCAAATCTAAACCTGAAGAATCCATTCATCCAAACAGATGGGCTCTGAGTTAGTATGACCTCTCCTCCTCTGCTCTTCCCAGTTCCTTTTCATTAGTAAGATCTTTATCATAGCAACTACATACAATCATATTTTCTTGACCTCCAGCACAGATTAATCTCAGGCACACAGTAAGGCCTGTCTTAAAACTCTTGAAAGACTAAAAATAAAATTATACATCTGGTCACTTTACCTTGAATGCAAGTTTAATGTGACTATTTTAACAATTAGTGTAGGAGCAACAGAATGAAGCAAAGAGTTTAAAAGACTTTTATTGTAACATGGTAAAACTTGCAGTTGTAGGTGAAGACAGTCACATGCAACAGCTCTTAAAAGAGCATTAGGAAGGCATGAGAATTAAATGGCAAGGGAGATAACAGCCTGGTACATTATGACATACACCCAGAGCTGTGATTTCCTTTCACTCAGAACACAGAGAAGAAGGGTAGGATACATTTAACTGGCCAATTAACAGTGATACACTACATAGAAAAGGGGAGTCATGGCTCATGACTTTGGGCAAAAAGGCAAAATTATTATTTTCGTCTACTAGCTACTTCAGTGAACAGCAAAAGCATTACTTATATGGCCATTCAAGTAGGAAAGTAGAAGGATGCAATATGCCAATATCTTTGCATGGGAGATGTCCACTGCTTTTTTTTTTAACCAGTGATTTAGTGATTCCGTATCTTTTAAAGTGACTGCAGCAGCAGAAACCAGAATTCATTGTTGAAGAAAATCAAGAAAACGGGTCCCAGTTTGTCTCCTTGGGGCACATTCTTAGGCTGAATTTCAGCATGTGGTCTCTTTGCCATGTTTCATGAAGCTGGCTTGTTGTGAGTGCCTGTGTTTTCAGCTGCAGGCCATGGTAAGAATATTGCAATTTGCTTCAGCTTTAACCTCTTAATGTGGGCTAAGCCCACAGAGAGACTGGGGCACATCCTACTGTGCGTGTAAGCACAGACTGACTGGAGGCTAACACGACTCAGATGCCTGACAGCCGTTATGGAGGCACAAATGACAGGATCAGCTCTCTGACTTGAAGCACGGGAGGGCCATGATATATGGTGTATGTAGACAAGTCTTTTGAGCTTCAGTGCTGTGTTATAGTGTCAGCAGGACAGGTTTTTCTAGAGGGCCACACCAACATTTGTGGGCTTGGATAAGCCGTTTGTGTCATAGCACTGATTTTCTTTGTGATTCCTAATGTATGACAGCAAATGGAAACCTCTGTCAACCACAGATCTGCTTTCATAGGCATTAAGGTGTTCCCTTTTTTCATGCCAGAGGACACTCTTTCCCCCTCTACTCACCTCTTCTGGAAAAAGTAGGAACTCTGGTAAATCACTGCTTGGTAAGCTGGTTAACTCTGTGTGGGAAGTTACAAGAAACACTGGTTCTAAGAAATGCTAGAGCGTATGTTTCTTCCTAAGACCACAATGTTTCTTCCTAAGTAAGGAAGACCCACAAAGTTTTTCCTAAGCAAAGGTGCATGGAAAATAAACAATGAGTCAGACCATTAAAAACGAAATAGAACTGTTGCTAGCAAACAGAATAATGATGCAGGAAATATGTATCAGTGGAAATGTAAGTATGTCTCCCCATTACTTCCAATCAGCAGCAAATAATCAGTACTCAGAAGAAAGAAATAGAAGCAGAATAGCAGTTACATTAATGATATACCATCCTAACAAGTGCAGGAGCAGGAAGCCTGCACAACCTAAGTATGACAGAAGTAAACAACATGACATATTGGACAAAAGGGTCATTAGCTACTGGACGCTGTTTAGAACTTGGCCTACAGGATCCTGTGATTATAATGAACTCATTCCATATACATTTTGTTTTTTAGTAAGAGATTCCTGAGAGTACCCAGAGTTTACAGAAAGACATCTGACAACTATTTCATCAACTGTTTACTGTTCCCCACTTCATCTTCTTGTACAAAGATTGGGCTCTAAAGAGCAAAGAAGGGAGGGGAGAGGAGGGCAGGCAGAGCCCCCACAGCCTTTTGCCTTCTCATTTCCAGTTCTGAGAGTATAAAATTGCAGCAAGGCAGAACCAAGCTGCCCTTACTTATGGGTGCCTTAAAGCTTTGCCTCCCCCAGGGAGAAATTGATGCAGTCAGATCTATTATCTGAAAGTGTGTTTGTCTGTAATGACTTTTCTGCTCAGCCCTGTTGCCTCCACCAAGGTGATGCTCTGCTACTTCAGTGCTCTTAGCTGGTGGGTCACAGAATCACAGAACAGTTTGAGTTGGAAGGGACCTTTAAAAGCCATCTAGTCCAAGCCCCTGCAATTAGCAGGAACATCCTCAAGGAGATCAGGTTGTTCAGAGCCTTATTCAACCTGATCTTGAGCGTTTCCAGGGATACGGCACTTACCACCTCTCTAGGCAACCTGTGCCAGTGTATCACCACCCTCATTAAAAATACTACTTCCTTATAACTGCTCCCAGTTAACCCTCTTTTAGTTAAAAACCGTTTCCCCTTGTCCCATTGCAACAGGCCCTGCTAAAACATTTGTTCCCATCTTTCTGAAAGGCCCTCTAAAAATACCGGAAGGCCATGATAAGGTCTCTCCAGCACTCTCTTTTCTGCAGACTGAACAATCCCAATTCCCTCAGCTTTTCCTCATAGGAGAGGTGCTCCATCCTTCCAATCATTTTTGTGGCCCTCTTCAGGACCTGCTCCAACAGGATGAGGCAGCTCTCACTCAGAGTGGGGAATGAGCACTTCCAGGCTGAAAACTTCTCCCAATAACAGCGTTCAGCTCAGTTAGGAAAGTGTACTTTGATTTCGTTTCTATCTCTGCCTCAATGCTCTCAATTGGTATTCCTAGCCTCCAACAACCATCATCTAGAAAATAATATTTTTTTAGTATATTTAACAGTCTTAGAGATGACATATAGTGATTTAACCGTTCTTTGGTGATTTCAAAACAACCTGTAGCCACCTAATATTAAATTGGTACTGATTATCATAATAGCTATTGAAACAGATGCCTCTGTATAAACCCTTATCCACTGATGCTCTGACCTCCCTCCCACCCCGGTAGGATTGCTGTTTCCATGATACTCACATCCTCTCCACCCCTAGGAATCTCTCAGCAAGCCATGTTAATTTACTAACCCTGATCCAACAACCCATGTAAAACACCACGTGCTTCGAGGTGGGGGCTGAAGACATCCCATTATTCAGTGGGAGAAGGGAGAAAGGTGGGAGAGACCTTTCCCCTTAACATCTGCTTCTACCATTTCAAATCCCAAAATCGAGACAAACATTTTCACCTTTTTTCCCTCCATTTCTGATGTGAAAGAATCACCTGCTGTTTCCTTCTGCTGCTAAGATGTCAGAAAGAGGAAAATTTGACTACTGGAGCATGTTGCAAAGTTGTTGGTCCCACCTGGGCTCTCCGAAATCAGGAGTAACATTGCTCTATTAACCACCATTGACAAACTTAGTGCTGTTTGTTGGAAGACAAAAGGGAGAAAAGGGGAGAAAAAAACCCCACCCAAATGCAAAGGTTGCAGGCAAGCTTAATAGATAGAAGAAAAGATAAATACTTTTGAAAGACACATTTGTTTTAAAGCTGAAAGAAACATAATTGCTCAACTACATTCTCTTTTTTATTCAACAGCAGGAGAGCAGAAAACCTAAAATGTATATTGCATGCCCAGTATCAATTTATAAGAAAACTCTTCATCCCCAAATGTTCAGTTTTAAAAATGTCTAGATTTCTGTTTTGGAAAAAAACAACCCAAACCCCAGCCATACTAGAAAAGCTGCAAGTACTTTTTGTGGCATTATCCAACATAAATGGAGCTTATATGCAACTTCTTTTACCCAGACTTCATTTGGTAACACAACCTGGAAAACAATCTGCCTGCAAGGACATTCTTCAGCAGGGAGATTGAGCACTTTTGACTAAAATTTTAAAAACCTTATCAAAATTTCACAGCCAATTATATGAAGATCTGAACTCTCTCCCTCTTATACTTAAAGGACAGAGTTAAATAAGCCCTCTTGCAGTTATTTACAGTTGCAGTCACTGTAGAAGTTATAAGAGAAAATCCCAGTCCATACAAGACAAATTTCTCTTAACAGCATTTCACTGTATTTTATTGTGTCTAATTACCTACAAGTAATTAAGTGCTTACAGTTTAAATGACAGAACACGTTGCCACAGAAAATGGGAAATTTAATATGTTCACATTTATTATGATGTAGAGTTGTGACACCACAGCTGAAACTTTCCACTTTGAATAGTTAGCTCTAATTAAAGCACGGAGTAGTGGATATTGTGTTGCCTCTCCATACGCTTACTTTTCATCTTCTGTTTTGATTACTAGATTTTAGTCCATTCCAAGGAGATTCAAGTGTTATTCCAGCATCTGCCTACTTTGTAGACAAACAGCTATGCTCACATCATTACGCATTAATATCACATTGCAGGTTGATGTACTTAACAGAATCCTTAACTTTAATACAGACAATTGTCTTTTCCCAAAATTTACAAACTTAAAAATTATGATTTTTAGATCTTCATTTTACCTGAATAGCTTAGGTTTTTAAAAGTTACTGTATTACATTTGGGATTTGTCTAACAGGTTAATGAGTCACTAAAGACTTAGTGCTGCAAAACCCATTTTAGTGTCTAACTCAGAATGTATGCCAGATCCTCTGTGATGAGGATTTTGTGAAGCTAATAGAGGTATTGTGTCTGACAGGTTTTTTAGTTTATTACAAGTAAGGTGAAGATACCTCATGGCACATGTATTTGAAAGAGGCAGCTTTGCTTCACTGCACTTGTTCTGCTTGGAGGCAAAGTCCATTCCCTGATTCTAAAACAGTTTGTACCAGGATATTAAAGAGAACATGAAAATAAAAATGTGCACCTCTATAGAGAGGCAGAGAACTGTGGAAATGTGGATAAAGCATCATCCAGGAGAGCACAGGGATCTCTGTGATAAAACACTCAAGTAGGAAGTAAACCCACCCGTGGACACCCTACATCCTATGAAGCCAACCCTACACAGTCTGAAAGAAGGTGCAGGACTTGCCCCCTGCTCAAACCAGTTTCCTGGTCATCGAGCAGGGCTCTCCCAGGGGTTACAGGAGTTGTTCAAGACGTTTCAGCCTGGGCAGAGTAAATACTCCAAACATGACTGGTGGTGTTGATCTCTAGTGATCACACACCTTAGAAAATTTTGCTCAGTAATGATGTATTTTGGGAAGCATCTAATCATGCAAGTCTGTGTGAGAACTACTGTGAGGAATAGCTAAATGAGACCTGCCAGATCCTTGGGCATCTGGAACACAACTCTTAACCTGCTTTGGCATGGAAGTGGGCTTGGGGAGATTCAGATCTGAACAGACCAGGGAACAATTTGGCAATGTAGCTAGAACAGTCAGGTGAGCAGCTTCAGACACCTCTAGATATATTTATCCACTCCTTGGTGGAGTAGTCTTCAGTTACAATTTTGTCCCTACTCCAAAGTGACAAAAAAAAAAAGTCTAGTCTTTTCTATGGCTCTTTAGTTTCAAATTGAAAGTATTGTTTTTAAGAGCATAATATTGATATGAAAAGTAAAATTTCAAAAACTTCAAAAATAGGAACAGTTTACAGTACATAAGTTAGTTAGTGTGACTGAGTTCTGTGTCAGCCTTTCCAGTATAGGAAAAAAGGAGAAGACATTTTATCCCAGAACTGCAAAAAAGCTTTTCAAAATAATCATCCATGTAGTCTTATGTAGGACTGAAGCCATCTCAAACTGGAATACAGCTAAACTATTGTTATCAATATGCTTATAACAGGCCTAAGTCTTTTCCAGGTTGCTCATGTGATTATTTTGAATAACTAAAATTTCAGATCAGCAAAAGTATCCTGAAGCCGAAGGTTCAGAGTTGTACAAAACACTGGTAATACTTCAAAGATGAGATTTTTTTATATCCTTTATTAGAGATAGGGTATGAACTGGAAAGCTGCACAAAATAAGAACCATATGAGGACAAAGAGATTTACACCTATTAGGATATTTAAAAAATGACAACAGTTTAAATCAGATTCTCAGAGAAGGAAGATTTCCTTTACATGCTATATAAATGCCAAACCATAATCTACTTACAATTGTTTGTGATTAAAGAGTTGAGCTACAAGATGCTTCTCCAGTCTTCAACAAATGTTTTTCAATAGCAGGGAACCGTGTCAATTCTGTGTTTGGATACTTGGGCAGAATATGCGGGATGATGTCTTAAACTATGATGTGGAAATGATCACTAACCTTAAGTGACTCTACTAGGGAATTTACTATTCCTACACTATTTTGTACAGTAACCAGCAGAAGTGGAAGGAGAACAGGGCTAAAGAAAATGGCAAGGGATTTTACAACCAGATAGAAGGGTGTAGGCATTTGCAATAGAGAGAATAAACTTGGCTTTCCAAACCAAATCACAATTTGCAAAGTGTTTGTCTGGGTCCTGCAGGTCTCGGTATCAGTCTCTATTTTCTCTCTTCCTCACTGTCTTGCCCACACCTACTCAAGTGTTGGTCATAAGCTATTTTTCTTATTCACAATTTTTACCGTATTTTAATTCTTGTACCCCTCCAACAGCTCAAATATAAAAATGTAAACATCCTAATACCAACTTTAAGTTCAATTCTTTATTTCATCCCTATTTTCTATCTACCCTGTCTCATTTACACATTTCTCAGCCTTTTTCACATGTATATCTACATGGTTTTGGATGCTGTACATTAAACATGGAAAATCTTTCTTGTAAGTATCCTCAAAGCTCTCCACTGTTAATAGTGGTTTAAAAGACACCTACTAAGAAAACTGAAGTGATATCAAAGGGTAAGTAGAAACAGCTTGTATTTTTATTTTGAAGTGAATTGCCTAAATATTAGCTACCAAATCTAGTGCTCCCAAAGCACAGCATATGTGTTATTCTTACCATCTAACTTTAGAAATCCAGAGTTATTGCCTGCTTTACAAGCCTATATTCATGCACCTATTGATCATATTTATATTCCTTTATCCTTTGAAGGGGAAAATGCCCACGTAAACACATGAAATTTTAAGAGAAAGAAGAAGAATCAGAAGTACATTGCTTATTCGTCTTCAACAGGAAGAAGCATGTTTTTAAAGTGAGTAGCATTTCAAATTTATTTCTCTTAAAAAAATAAAAGCTCTGTTTTGAACGAACTATTTAAAGAAGTCATTCATGCTTTTGTCCAGAATTTTAATACAATGAACTGGAAAATTTTAACATTTTAAAACATGCAAATAATTCTTCCCAAGTATACAGATGCTAACCAATATAGCAACTCTGATTATATGAGTTATATCTCTAGTAATTATTTATTTCAGGGTATTGCAGGCATGGTTTTGCTAAGAAGAAACCCAATTTACTAAAATAGAGTGTCAAAAATCTGAATGTTGGAGTCAGAACCAATAGCAATATGGATCCTTTACACTGAGATAATAGAAAAGTATTTTTTCTTTTGTTGATGAACACCAGGAAAATTGAAGATGAGAGCAACAAAGATCTCATTTGACATGAAAATATTCACAAATATGTATATTTCAGGTTTTAACTTATTTCTTCTTCTACAGAAGAAGGGTACAAAATATCACGAGAACCCTGCTGCAATTGAATGGACAGCATCATTTTGGATACACAGAATCTTGTAATTTCTGATGTGAAAACAACAAACTGCTGATCTGTGTAAGGGGAATGCTGTCCAGAGTTTTCTGGGCTTTGGATTTTTAGTAGTGCTTTGACATCTTTCTCAGGACACCAATTTCTGAGCGTAGGGATCCTTGGTTTCAGGTGATGTGATACTGCCAGGATAACAAAGTTGTATTGTACTGTCCATTTCCAGCGCAGTGCTTTGCAAGGCTTAAATAATTAAAGTCAGGATCCAGAACATAAAAGAAAACAAATATTTGCAAGAAGGGAGGTATATGTGGTTGTACAGATGATAGGAAGGATTATTTTATTGCTCTTTCTTTGAAAGACCATGCTACAGGATACAATAACTGCAATGTCCAGGCAAAGCCTGTGTCCTATACCCAGGCTATTTCAGAATGTGATGAAAAATATGACAAAATACATAATCTTGGGCCATGCCCTAGATTTTATTTAGTCACTTATTAGTAGCAACTTCCACAAAATTATTGCAGTGATTATCCCTACATTTGCATATCCAACTGTAAGTACATTGATTTTCTCTTTACTGGCAACCTTCTGCTTGCAAATGCTAAGAAAAGTAATAAGGGAGGGTCTGTTTTGCTTTTTTGTATGAGTAGGTATAGCAAAACCAAAGTTTTTTCCTCTAGACTAAAAATCTTTTGTTCAGGAGAAAAAAATCCATCCTTTCCCTGAAGAGCATTAGTTTCTTTGTTCCTTAATTTAAGGTAGGAAGAAAAACAGCAAAGACATTAAATAAAACTACATCTGGACATTCAAAATGTGCACCTTTTTTTGATATTGCCTAAGAGAACTATTTTCCTCAAACTGCAACATTCTTTATTCTAGTTGTTGCTTGACACCTGATTTACACCTCAACTTTATTCTCAGATAAGCATTTTGCATTTCTTTCCCTTATAGGCTATAAATATTGCTAGTTTATTTTCCAAGAGAAGAAGCAGAAATTTTATTCACACACATGCGGAACTGCCAGCACATAAAACACCCAGGCACTAAAAACAAAAAAACTGTCTCCCCTCAAACACATCTGCCAGTTAAATGAACGGCCACTTCATGAAAGCCCTTCAGCATTACTCAGAGCTTTCTGAAGGCTGGTGCGAGGATGTCCCTCATTCCCAATTCCCCAAAGTTCTCTCCGTTACTGGGATACAGGAGAGTCTTTTTGGGGTATGCCCTCACAATCAGGTTAGGAACTGAGCTTTAATATGACAATAGTTGTGATATTTTTCACGTGTATGCGTTTTTCATGTCAAAGGATTGGTGAGAGCAGTGAGGAACTGCATGTCAGAAAAACTCCTTCTTTTTAGGCTTACCTCGATGAAGGAGCACTGAATCTTCCTGCCTCTGACTTCCTTGGCATCCTCTTTGGCATCCACAGTACTGATGTCTGCAAGACCTTTCCCTCTTTTAGTACTTTCACACCCCTCACACACACCTGCTGTTTCCTCAGACCTTTTCAGGGTCTTTAGAGCCTTTGTCTGTCGAGCTCAGGGAATCTTTCAAGCGGGTACCACCAGAGGGCAAAGCCGGATCAGTAACATCCTAGCTCATCGCGGCTCTGTCCCGCAGCCCGGAGCGTGATGGGGCTTCAGGACTAGCCGGCCCGCAAGGTCCACGCTCACAGTTCACATACTACATGTCGTGACTGCAACTAATTGCAGTCCCCAACCAAAAGCCCCTGCCTTCAGGAAGGTCTCAGCGTCTCGGGGATATGAAATTAAAGGCCTGGCAGCATAATTAAACAACAGCTTCATTACCTTGGGATAACCTTTTTCAGTGTTTGTGGGAACCCCCAAAATTTTGCTATAGGCAATTAAGGAGAAAAACATAAGAAAAACTAAAGGAATAATTTACATTTTAGATACTTCAACCCTCAATTTTGAACTCATTAAAAGATACTCTGGTCCAGAAATTTATTTAGAGAGAAAAAGGCTTTGCAACTTCATCTCTAGGAGCATTGGCTCTATCTTGGAGTGGCCCTCAAGCCTGGATGCAGTCTCCCTTCCAGCAAGACACTGTCATCATGTTCATACAGCACATTTGAAACCACGGTAGAGTAGCCAGCTATCACAAGACAGCCCACCCTATTTAAAGCGATATTGAGAGGATCTCTTTTACTTCAAGCTGATCAGAAAAACCTACCAAACATGCATTTCTTCCATAGAAAGTATTCAGTCCTTAAAATGTATTTCAAAACATTCATGCACCTGATCTTTTAAGAGAAGGTCTCACTTAAGGAAAAACAAAATCCACCTGCATCTCACTATACTTGAGACAAAACACCTGTCCAGGTGCTCCACATAAAGGTTGCTTCCCTTCTCTCTTTTCAGTCAGTGTTTTCCTAAGCTTTTACATTCTCCCCTAAGACTCTGCCCTATTCATACTGAACAAAATTAGTGAACAGACAAAAGCAATTCATGATCAGCACAGTTAAATGTAACTCCAGGAGTAATTCTGTGGGTACGGTGTTTCTCAGGCAGCAATGCTATCAGTAACCAGCCATTCACAGAAAAATGAGCAGAGGGTGTTGCATGCCATGAAAACTTTGCTCCTGCTTCTCAAGAGAACCACCAGCTCCCACATCACACTCACATACCCATCACCACAGCTGGTTTTCAGTCATAACAAACTTCTGCTGACCCAGATGCTGGCATATCACCCCTCCAGCTGAGAGAGTGAGACAGCTCGTTGGTAGAGCATTTATTTTCCAGTGAGATATGATCTGGTATGCACTGAAGACCCATGAAACATACCTCAGCAGCAATGAGCTCTCCAAAGGCAGAAAGGCAATCCTTCATCCAGCAGAGCAGAGTGTCAGAAAGTGGAGCAGATTTATACCCAGATGCATGGAAAATGCTAGTGTTAACAATCACTGCAAGCAAGTAGGCTGCTATGCCCACAGTCTAGAAAATGATCCACCTGGCACTGGTCAGAGAGGCACCCATCCATTTAAAATCTGGGGTGGAAAGTGTTGTGGTGTTTAATTCACACATGCTTTTGGGCCTGACTGCACTAAAAACATGTTCCTTGAGGTACCTTGCTGGCTGATTTTGTGAAGAAGGGCCTCCTGTGAGCTGGTGAGTCTCTGTCAGGATAGAGCTGGAGGACATCAATAGAAACAGACTCCAAGAGGCCAAAGCAATAGAAATCTACTTTCAAGATGCATGATGCTGAAAAGCCTATCCTTTTCTCTTCTGTGCTAGTCACAGGAAGGCTTTACCAGAGCCCCCTTGGGTAACTTGATCCTCCCTGGCCAACTTTGACAGCTCGACTTCTTGAAGAAGAGATGGAACAGGAGGAGTTTTAAAATCATGTTCTCAGCCAATATTGTTGCAACCATCAGGAAGGCTTTTTCCAAGATGCTCCCTTTAAACAACATTAACAGTCTTCAATATGTTTTAGGGTGTATGCATGAAGATAGGGTCACTATTGGTCATGCTAATATTGTACAGTACCACTGAACATCAAAAATACATCAGTACAGGTGGGCACTGCACCTGCTCTTTTTGCAATAAAGATATTTAAGCTGGGAAGAATGCCATTACACAGCTGAACTATCATTTTCAATGTCTAGAAACAAAACCTGCAAACAATTAATGCTTTAATCTCTATTATCAATTATATCTTCCTAATTATATTCCTAGCCATTTTAAAATATACTGATGTCTTTCTGAAAGGAGTCTTGTCCTTAAGAAGAATTCCTGCTATCAGACAACTTTGGGTTTCAATTTTCTTCTTTTTAGTATTATTTTGTTCTCAAGTGAACTTAGTTTTATTGTTTTAGCGATGTATGTATGTATTCCCTCCACCATTTGTGACAAAACAGTCACAGGATTGCTGCAGAGAACACTGAGATCAGCAGGAATAGGGCATTAAAAATCAAGATACTTTAAGTTTGTGCAATTTTTCACATTAAAAGAGGAAATATAAAAATATGCAAAAAGCATATCATGTCTCCACAAAAAAAACTTCATGAAAAGCCAGTGATGTCCGAAGGGTATTTGTACATTTATAATTGCATGACGAGAGGGGGATTAGAAAAATAGTTTTTCTATCACTGATTTATAAAAAGTAAGATCTCTAAAATATTTTTGATGTATCATTTTAACGTACTATGGAACTATATTCGGGATCCAGAAACTACAAACTAAAACGCCAGTCCTAACTCCTCCCTGGCCCCTCTTCTCCATTCATGTTTACTTAGCATAGCTAACAACATAAACAGCATTTTTTTGTAAGAGTCCTTCAGAAACCTTGAGAACTTATGCTACTCACTTGCTGGGGGAATACTCCTGGATGTCTTCATCTCCTTTGCTATGCTTTAAAATATGACAACCTCTCTGCCTCTGAAGCTGCACACAAGCAAGACAGACCTGGTACTTTCTCCTTTTGCATCTCAAAATATTTGGGCTCTTAAACCTGAATAGTAGTGGAAAAGACTCAGAGAATCCATTTCACATTTCATTTGTCCCTTCTCCCAATAATGAGAATGTTATAATTTCCAGCCATCTATAGACAGGTCTTCATGCTGTCAATAAATCATCTTGAATGTTTACAGCAAGCCACAAACCTAAAATGCAGGTCCTCACTCTTCTGTGCCAGAGGGCTGTGATAGCTGTTCCATATAATGCTTTTATTTAACTTGCTCAGACCCTACTCTGTCTAAAGAAGCTCCTTCTGCCCCCACCCATAACACTGCTGTCAGACATCATCTCTCAGCACTTACCTCACTTAGAATGCCTCTAAACCAAAGTCATAGCATGGAAAGTAGAGGAAGCAAGACATTTCACTTCACAGTTAATCTTTTAGGAAGTAGTAAGATCACTTACCATAGTCGGAACACCTTTCCAAATTAGCCTTCTTTGGGAAAATTTCTTTTATTTGTATAGTTTTAGTCACAGAAGGATATGTTCTGTGTAAAATACGTTTCACAGAGAAAGAAAATTCTATATTCTTATCACCTAAATAACATAAAAACTTTTATTGCACCTAAAAAACCCTTGTCTCTTCAGTCTAACAAACTGTGAGGTCCAAAGCAATAAAAAAGCAAAACCCCCAATGAAAACATCTCACTCATCCAAAACCAATCCCAGTTGGTCAAAGTTCTCAACACAGTTAAGTATCAGCCCTTGAAATGCATTTGCATATTGGTACCAGAACAGGGTGCAGAAACCAACTGTCATTTAATCAACTGGATGCTTCCTACCCCTTACAACAAATGCTGCTGAAAAAGTAGACAAATTCTATAGGTAACAAAGATCAAAACAGTGGCACTCTGTGTATACACCCTGTGTACAAGAATTAAACATCAAACAATCAGAACAGAGAAGTCAAGACTCTAGTATTATTTCATAACTTAAAAATGTAACTTTTGTTTATTTTGTCCTTATTATTTAAAAACATTATGAATTAATTAATGAATTTATGTTACATTAAACTGGGTGTAAGTTTTGAACTTCATCTTTTTCCCTTGCATGACAGTGCCAGTTTATTTAAGATATTTGAAACCTTTCTGTATTCATTACTTCATTTGCCCATTCTGGAACAGCAAATCTATAAACAGCTAATTGCTGTATGATACAATGTCTCTAGTATCCTGATGCTGCATCAGTCAAGAAGAGTGATATTTTCAGGCATTTGTGGCTTTGCAGTCATTCTACTCCAGCCTGCAGCTGATCTCATAGGGAAGTATTAAAGTAAATTTCCAGAGTTTCCTAATCATGCCACACTCTAGAGACTGAGGAAAAAGCAATCACAATATCTGAAATTACCTTTTTAAAAAAACCTCTTACTTATTTTTAACACATATAAATAGAACAAGAAACTCACCAAATTCACCTGTTTGTTCTTCATTTGGACAGTCAGCTCTCTGCAGATGAGGTGCTATGAATCCAGCTGCCTTTCCCTCGTTCTAGGAAATGTAGGAGATGTGACAGGTTCAAGTCTATCAGCAGAATGCAACACTGGTGCATTTCTACAGCAGGGAGGAGGAAAAAGCAGGGGTGGAGGGAGAAAAATCAGCCCTCAGTGCAGTTTAAGAGTTCTGGCATGTTGTTATTGCCACAGGTTCCTATCACTGGCTTTAGCTGATCTCCCCTCCTCTGACATCGCTGCCTGTAGAGCTGGGGAGTGCAAAGGAAGGCGAATCACTGTACACCTCGAGCTGCCTCCTGCAGCAAGCCCTGGGGGTTTATCAATACCTGGGGAGGAAAGAAGTTCTGCCACCTGTCACCTGGGATAAAATGATCAATTTCCTTACTCTAGTACTAATGTTGGCTTGAAAGCCAAGTGGTAATTATCCCAGCTGGTTCTTAAAACAACCTGTAAGTGACTGACCATGATTATTAAAACTGGTGTGAAAGGCTTTGTGGCAAATAAGTTCATTGGGCTTATTTATAGATTAATTTTCCTCTGTTTACATTCATGTTAAATTCAGGAAGGGATAGGAGTTTTCCCCTGTGAGAAGAGCTTCCTCTTTTCCTAGTTGATATCATTACTTGCTAGATGCATAAATTGGCAAACCTTTCACACTAATGGCAAACTACAATAAAACAGTTGGTGGTTACTTAACAATTCACTTTATTTATTTATGGCTGTATAAATAAAGGCTTGAATCAGCTTTGCCAGTGTCATAGAGAGACTGAGAAGATGCTGTTTTCTGACATGTTGAGGGGCACGGGCTACCAGACAAAGCACCCCTACCGCCTGCACTCTGCTTTCAAACATTGCTTATTGCCCCCAAAAGCAACAATCTCATGAAATCATTTCACCTCTTTGTAAGCAGGTGAAGGAGCAGTGAGAAATTCCAAGTCACTGTTAGAGGAAGAACAAAGTCATTTGCTCAAGCTGAAGCTTGCCTGATGGTGACTTTGGACAAGTCTCAGAATATTGAAGAATGTACTTGTAACAGTACAAGTATAAAAAATAATACCCTGAGCAGAAACAGAAATAGGAATGAGACTTTTTTTACAATACATTGTATGTAACTTTATTTAAATTTACTTTATCAAATATGAAAAAGTTCAGTTGCTCAGTAAACCCAGACCTGTGGTTTTTTTTCTCTGTCACTCTCCAAAACTTGACAAAATTCCTTAAATGCCTCAAATTTTATTTTAACTTTCTAGATACCTTTAGAACCTTCTAGATAATAGGAAGGCCTATGAACCTTGGGTAGAGGTTTTGTACATTGGTCTGACCGTGACATGCAGCCAGAGGCACTCTGACCTCTGCTTCCATAGCAACTCCTTCTGTTAGATAACCAATACATTAGGCTGGGTATAAATACCTTTTAGCAGAAACCTCTGTCTGCTCAGAACACACTGTCAAATTGCCCTCATTTAAAATGATCACTGAGAGCTTGCGAGGAGCAAAACATTTCCATCAGTAAGCAGGGTCACCTGTTATATAACAAAACCAAATTCCTTTCCTGTCTCTGCTTCTACATATCTAAAACTTCTCTCCCATCTCACAGCTGTTACCCTAACCACTTCACTGCAGTGCATGAGTCAAGACTGATGCAGGACTGAGAGAAACGAAGGACAGTGCTCAGTGCAGCAGTGAGCTCAGGTGTCCTGGAGCAGGTAGAGATTCTCACTCCCAGATGAAGTCTTATTATATACGCTATAACATTTTTTTTGCAGTGGCTACCTTAATGAACAAAAATGTTAGGCCTCCCAGAAATGGGGAGCAGAATTTCCTGCTTCCATAACACTTGTTCTTGTAAACTATCCCCTTGTCCCAGCAGACCTTGAATGTTTCTTCAGCCTGTTTCCACTGGGATGTCCCTGGGTTGTCACAGGCACCTACCACTGATTTGCACCCCACAGCAGGCAACATGCATTCATACACATTTGGATTTCTATGTGTCCTTTTCCACAGCAGAGAAAAGTGATGAACGAGTGCTGTCTGGTTTTAAGGGAACTCTAGACACTATTACATACAATTAGACCCAAACACTACTTTCCACATCTTTAAGTTATTCTGGGGGTTTTGCCTTGAAAAAGCAAAATACCAGGTCCATCCAAGAACTTATTCTGGTGCACGTGTATACACCTCTCTGCAGGTTTGAATGTAGCATGCGAAAGGTCTGATGAAAGTCACTGTTCA
This sequence comes from Dicrurus megarhynchus, assembly GCA_013399195.1. NCBI lineage: Eukaryota > Metazoa > Chordata > Aves > Passeriformes > Dicruridae > Dicrurus > Dicrurus megarhynchus. Next base: position 566,176 of record VXAD01003956.1, on the reverse strand, counting down.
TATTGACATTTTCTTCCTGACTAACTTTAGGCAGTGCTGTTCTGGGCTGGTTTGCTGTTCTGGGTCAGTTTGCTCTTCTGGGTTAGTTTGCTATTCTGGGTTAGTTTGCTGATCAATGTGAACTGACTTTAAACCGAGGTCTAAGGTTACCATACATAGAGTTTTCATGCCAAATTGGATTTCAGGTAAGAAANTTTTTGTCTGTTTGCAGACTTACTTTTTTTTTTTTACAGCAAAAAGTAAAAATTTCTAAATCACATTATTACTGAAGAAAAAAGCCAAGAAAGACATTATCTTGGTGACATACAAGGTTCTTTATCCTTTTCATCTCACTCATACTATTTTCTTCCAATAAAGGTTTTGACAGCTAAGATAACATGTGGATAAAACAGCAGGTATGAGTCAGACCTTACTCCAAATCTCATCCTGGAGAGAATAACAACTGCAATCTAGTTTATTTTAAAACAAAAGACAGGAGGATTGGTAAGAAAAATTATGTAATGAAGATTTTTCATTAACATATAAAGCTACAGTACAAGCTTAAAAACTTACAATACAAAAAAATACATTACTTCTCCCACCTCAAATATGTCTAAAGTCAATCAATGCTAAGAATTTTTCCAGACAAAATGTGTGCTCTTTACAACTGAAAGTTTTCTAATTTGTAGCAATGGAAGAAAATCAATGGTATGATTTAAGATGTTTTTCTCTTTCAGTTATGCAGCAATGTCTGGGTTTCAAACATTTTGTGAACGTGTTACTATCTGAGAAATAGTTTTCAGCTTTATGTATATATATATATACAGCGTAGTAAAAAAACCCAAAGCATTTTTGGGTATTTAAAAGGTTGTTTTTAAACTTCAGGTTTTTGGTGGACTGACTTTTATGTTTAGAATATAGAGTACAAGATAATAATGAGAATGGCTTAACTATAATGTAGCCACTGGAATTTTAATGTGAAAGAAAATATCACGGTAAACTCTAGAAACAAAGCACAGTCTGCCACTAGCTGTTCTCTGGATTTAAATTACAATAACATAATGCTATGAATAGTTACTCCTGTGTACAAGTCAAAATTATATTTTCTTTTAAAGGAGGGTGGTTCTTTTCCCTGCAAGCAGCAGAGTAACCCCACAGAACCTCACAAGCCTTGCTAAAATCTCACTGCTATTGTGAATGACATGCAGTGGCAGCATAACGCAGCAGAAGTAACACACAACAAGGAGACAACATTTAACATAACTCACTCCATTACGTTTTTTTTAAGTCACACAAAAATCAATTCCCTTTTCAAGCAGACATAGGCATTCATTGTATTTATCTCTGGACTTTGCTACTGTTTCCAGATTTGTTGAAACGACCACTGGTAGCTTGGGCATGTAGGAGTAAGTTACAATCTTCTTTATACTACCTTTTTATAAGCCTCTGCTTTTCTCGTGTTGTTCAATGTTGTTTTTCTTAAACTATGCTTGGTATGTAAATGTGCACACACACATGCAAGTCTGATACAACATTTTTTTTGAGATCTTCACCAGCTGAAAAAGCCTTTGATCCACCAGTGTAATTAGTAAAAAATCTTGAAATAATCTTATTAGATAATCAACTACAATTAGAAGTATTTACTTTACAATAATGACATTAAGAAAGCTTTTTTCCTGCCAAGTCATATATTAGATTTAAAACTAAAAATACATCTTTTTCTGAATCCTCATGTGCTCAAAGAAACATTCATCGCAATCATGTAACTAAATATCATGAGATAGGCTGAGTAATTGACTAAGAATCAAAAAAACCCTCAAGAATTCATGAAGCTCAGTCTTCCTTGTCATAGCTTGTCCAATTATTGCCAGTGAAAAGTAGCTTTGAAAAGGGTTATTAGAATATGATTATTGAACACTGAAAATTGAAGGGGAATGTTTCACCTGAAGTAAGAGTTTGAGAGTAAAAGATACTAATTCTTTTTTGATTGTTTATTCATATATTTGTCTTACCATTTGTCACCAGGTACTCAGCAACTTCATTAATTCTCTAATTTCAAAACTTTTTTTTCTTTTCAGGATCAAAATTGGAAATGAGGTCAAATGTATTAAAATGCTGAGCTGAATAGGTTTTATATAGTACTGAGTGCTTTTGCGGAGAGACACCTGAGACCAGTTGCTATAGTAATATTTTTCAAGAGAGCCTCGTGTTGATGTTGTGCATATGGGGTAGAAATGCAGAGAGGAAATGAACCACTTTGTTTTTCCATCCACAGGAAGGCTGGCCTGCACAACTGTTAACAAATGAGCAAAAAATGTCACAGATTGGTAGCCATTTGGAGGTGGGTGGAGTGGGAGGTGAGTGGAGAAGAAACAGGTCAGATCTGCACCACAAAGTCGGGGGAAGGTGTAAGTAATGACTATATATACATGTATTCTAATTATCTCATTAGCTGTCAGGGAAGATACCAAGAAGAGCATTAGAGAAGCGTGTTTCAGCTCTCCAGTATGACCAATGCCTCTTGCTTGAACATCTCATCTCCTCGAACCAGATCTGGCAGCACCTGACAACCTGGTTCGAAGCTTTCACAGCTGAACTTCACTTCAGAGATTTTTTTCTTGAGATTAGGAGCTGGCAAGCAGGACAAGTTTCTTGGATTGCCTCCCTTCTCCCCATTTCCCCCCACAAACACTTCCCATATTTGTTGTCCTTGCTGACCAACAAGTGGTGCCCACTGTCATCTTTCTAATTGTGAAAGAAAGAGAATAAAGTGTGCAGTAGCATTAAGGGTATCTTACTCTCCTCCTATAAAATTGTCTTTGATGCAGTATGTCCTTAAGTTTGATTCTGTCAGAACATAAACTTTTCATCTTTAGCTTCTCCCACACAATGGCATTCAGGCAAGCTGTGATGGTGCAGACTCACACTTTTCTTGAAAAGCTCCCACTGAGGTGAAGCTTGTGTAAACAGGACAGGTGGAGTTTCAAGAAAAAAAGGTGTCCAAAATAATGTTTGGGGTTTTTTAAGTTAGGCAAAGCTTGAGATATGACTACTAGCCTTACAAGCTAGGAAGTGATAATGCAGTGAGAAATAGAGGTGCTTTCCTGGTACAGAGTTCTTGTTTAATGGTGTGACTGACTGTCAAAGGAAAAATATTGGAAAGTGAGAGGACAAGAAGAGAAACTGAGACTGCACATAGGCGAGGAAAGTCTTTGTAGGCTTGGGGGTCCTGGACTCCTTAAGAAACCCATGGCCAAGAGCTGTGGAGAACTTAAGATAAGCAAAATATTTGTAGGGACATATAGTTTTGCCAAATATTTAAATTTGTTATCAGCCACCAAGCTTGGTTTTTGCCTATGTTTCAGCCAAGTCACAGTTTATGCATCTTCGTGTGTCTGAAGATCTACTTATAAGCCAAGAGCATTTGCAAGCTTTGGACTTCCAAAAGAAGCACTAGATACCAGGAGTTCCTATGGAATCAGAGCTGGTCCTGTGGACGCAACTTTTTGGAAATTCATTCCTCATTGGCTGTAGTTCATACTATGATGGATTAAGGCAGAAGCAGCGAAATGAGTGCTGGTCTGCCTTTATATACTGTGCTGTTAACTTCAGAGGTTTGAGAAAAATTTCTCAAGCAGTTAGATCTTCCCAGGTACAGGTTGGAGGATTACTAACCTTGTCAGCTTTTCCAATGAGCCTTTCCTGCTCATGTCTGAACCAAGAGACACTGAAATCATCTTGTCTCAGCTGCAGGGACAGCCTAGAGCATGTTGAACTGGGGGAAGTTAACTGTGGTCATGACAGGCACAGGGAGAGGATTAGGTGCTAGAAGTTTGAATACTGACAGCTAGGACAATAACAGCAGGGGCTCCTGGTACTGGACAGACAGGGATCTGATTTTAGATTTAGCTGTCTTTGTCTGGGATGTGTACTAGGAATAAGCCCCTGGACTCTGAAGAAGGCAATGGTTGGTTGTCCTGTTCCAGTTTCCGGAGGTGGGTGGGATGTCATTGCTTTGTTAGAATTAGTCAGCTTTGAGTACTAAGCTGCTGGTGCTCCTGTACCATACTCACTAGCAACATGGGGCTGCCTAAGTGATGCCAGTCTGGAGTCCTCTATTATGGGGCCACTTTCATGCCCATCCCTTAGAAAAGAGGCTCATGAGAAGACCAAGTGCCTGTGACCTTGCTACGTCAGTTCAGAGGCACCAGTGAGTACTGTCGTAAGAGGCAGCTCTGAAGTAAGCTGCAGTATGCAGAAAATAAAAGCAGAGAAAATGAAAAAAAAAAGTAAGACAGTTTTGTGGATTATCTTTTATAAATTTTATAAATAAATTGCTTATTTTTGTCCCTAGTTTGACTAATTTCTTCCAGTTCCATCACAGTTAACCAGCATGTATTAAATGACCTTCCCAGCTACAAACTGCACAGCTAGGCAAGTCACTGAGAAGATGGAAATTGATTGTGCAAATCAGTGCTCAAGGCTCAACTGAGATGTATAGGTGACATTAGCTGCTTGCACTACTCTCATCAATGAGTGCAACATCCTTTTAGCAATACAGATAATCGTAAATGAGAATTACTTTAAGCCAGTTTTACTGCCTGTTACTTCATTCAGTGCTACTAAGCTCAATCTGTTTTCACCAGATAATGTCAACGATAAGTTAAGGAACACAAAGAACACGAAGAATTATGTGCCAGCACTTTCCAGACTTAGTTTCATAAGAGTTATCAAATTATATTGAAACACAGGTAAACACAGTTTTTATGCAAAGTTATGGACTGTCACTTCTTTGGCGAAGAAGCATTGAAGAAAGAGTCAGATACAGTTATTCAGGCTGCAGAAGAGCAGATCCACACCTATACCCTGGCTATCCTTAGTGAATATACTTGGTAAAGAAGTCTAGCTCCGTCTGTTGTCTCACAGACACCAGTCTGAGTATAAAATATATTGCTGCTTCTGCACACTCAAGCAACTCTGCGATGACGTGAAGAAAAGATAACATTCTAGAGGAAGTTGTGGGTTTGATGCCTACAAAATAAACAAAACCTGAGTGGATTCATCTAAACAAATTTTTTTTGTCTGTTTAATGTTACTCTGGTTCTTCTGGAATCACGGAACAGTCCAGATTGGTAAGGACCTCAAAGGATCACCTGGTCCAATATTTGTGGGAAAAGGAAGTTTTATGAGACTATCTGGCACCCTGTCTGACGGCATCATGAAAGCCTCCAGCAATGTGAACTCCACCACAAACCTGGGGACGTTGTTCCAGTGATGGGTTGTTCTCACTGTGAACAATTTCTTTCTTATGTCAGTAGGAAATCTCTCCGAGTGCAAATCCCATTGCATCATGCCTTCTCCATGTGCCCAATTACAAAGACACCTTCCATTCTCTTTTTATCCATCCTTTAAGTATCAAAATACTTTGATGTGGTCTCCATGAGCAGTCTCTTCTCCAGGAAGAAGAGGCAGAGCTCCTTCAGTCTTTCCTCAGGTAAGGTTCCTCAGGCCTTTGATCATCTTCATAACTTTTTTGACTCTCTCAAGTCTTTCTGCACTTTCTTGAGCTGTGGGGCCCAGAACTTCATGCAGTACTCCAGGTGCAGCCTGAAAAGCACTGAGCAGGTTGGGGTGATCCTGTCTCTGTGTCTAGGAACGTCCCAGTGGAGACAGCCCAGGACTTGACTTGCCTTGGTTGCTGCTGTGGTGCACTGGTCAGCCAACACCTAGGCGGAAATAGAGCAAGATTTGATGTCAGTACTGACTGTACAATGGCTCTTGTTGGATACAAAAATATACAACCACACTTCCACTTATATACTGTATGCACATTAGCCATCAGTCATAATACAGGAGAAGTTTAAGCCTTCCAAATCCCACTAGTAAACAGCTAATCTGTTTCCACATTTTGACTCTCACGGGAAAATAAAAGAGCCATCAGAAAAGAAGGACCAATTAAACTTATTTGTACTTGTAAAGAAGGTCTTTCTAGCAGAAAGATTTTTTATTATTACATTTACCCTCCAGTGAATAAAAATATATGGTATGTAGGTAGAAAATTATGTCCTGTCTGTTGTGAACTTTCAAGCCTTTCAATAGAATCTATCCCAATTTCAGACAAGAGTTTGGTTTCTGGTTGATAATGGAATGACTAAACAATTGCCCTGAATATTTAGTCTAGATTTCAGCTTCTTTCATGTAATTAAGTTGATATTTTCAAGATGAAAAATTCTCTCAGATCTTGCCAGTGGATTCTGCTGGTTTCAGAACTCCTTTTTTAAGAATTCTTTCAATGCCAAATTATTCAGAATATTTTATCTTTGACCACTGATAATTTTCCCACTGTTGATAAACTTTCATACATCTCCAAATCACAGCCTGAAGGACACAAACTGTGAATTTTATTTGTAAGCATTCCAAACATATAAGGGTATGAAAAAACTTTGAAAATCAGATCAAGAAAACATTTCAATATTTCACAGCATTACTGATTCCCTAGGACAATGTAGGCGGTCTGGATTGCTGACAAATTTTAAAGAGGTATCAGTATTTCTAACTAATCTGATTTTTCTATCTGTGGATAAGGAAGTAGTGCAAAGGGATCTGTAATAACAATTAAATTATTTTGTTGACAGCTTTTCTGCAACACTTTGCCTCTTTAATTTTCTTTTTTTTTGCTTTAGTTGCTTGGTTTAGCTAAAAAAAAAAATCTCCCTTCAGGCTTTTATGCCTTCCTGAAACAACGTGGTATCTTAACCAGTTCCCTGATCCTCTTCCGTCTTTATTTATACAAAACAAAACCAAAAGCAGTTTTATTAAATTTGTAGGATTTCATGGACCTTGTGATTCTCATTTTCAGTTGTTGTTTGTCAGGTTCCTTTTGGTTTAAGTCTTTGAATATGAAGTGGAGACCTTCTGACGGTAGCAAAACTTAATTTTGTATCATATGTCTTGTTTCTAGAGCGCTTTGCAGTCTGTCTGTCTCATTTCATGTGCCCACACACGAGCACAGAGCATCAGCCGTCTCCAGTGGGAGGGTGACAGCCACACAAGCCCACTGGTAGCCAACCAGTGTGCTGCATGTCAGTGGCAAATGGGAATACTGGCCAGGGATGCCACATCAAACCCTCCTCTGCAGAGCATGCCACAAGATTTTCACTACCCATGAGGAGCAGATGTCTTAATTTCTGATCATTAAAGAAAACGACTATGCCAAGAACATGACTTAGTGGAAGGAGGGGCAATACCAACTTGTCAATAGTCTGGGCTAGCAGTCTTCCAGAAGGCAAGGAAGATAAGTGGAGCACAGAAGCCTTCACTTTGTCCTTGATGAACAATCTAAGAGGACCAAACCTACGAGGAAGCCATCACCGTAAGGTACAGCAGATAGACAGACAGAGTTGCAGCCTACCTGAAGATGCTTCATAAGCCCCAGAATTCAAAAGCTGTCTCATAAATCGGACTTTAGCACAGCCACAGAAAGGACATCCATATGCAACCAGTGCTACTGTTACTCAGGACTGGATTTCATGCTTCTGCACAACTGACATTAAGCAGCTGGCCTACAGTGTACACTAACATGCTGTGAGTGTTCCCAGCAGAGGGTCCAATCCTCCATGGTAACGCTCTTCAGGGAGCTCTGAAAATGCTTTAATTATTAAAATGAATAATTCCTACCAACACATTTAATTGGAAAATATTACATGTTTAAATGGGCACTAATGGAGGGGCTCTGAAAAATCTGACTAAATAATAGAGTATGCTGTTTGAAGTGAATTTTAGCAATATTTTTTCAGCGAATAACACCATGCATTATTTATCCTCTCTCTTTTTAATCCTATCTGATAGTTCATATGAAGAAGGAATCACTGGAACCTCAGAAATAAAATGCAAATCTGTGAATTGCCCCCTACGAGCTTAACCTGCCACCAGTAGCTCATCGTCCTTCCTTGCTTCCTGTCCCTTAGCTTCCAAGGAAATAGTTCAATGAATTTATTGCTGCAGGACAAACTGACCCCCTTGTTTCTGCCTCAGCGCTGGGAGGACTGTGCAGGACTGACCAATTACAGGGACACTGGTTACCATCCATAGCCTGACAGAAATGAGACACAATCAAAGGCAAGAGAAGGCCAATGTCAGTGCAGACTTGTGGGAGCCACAGGGGAAGAGGGCAGAAAAGAAGGTTTTAGGACACAGATATCAGCCACACAGAGGAAGCAAGGATAGGTGTGAACAGGGATAACCAACAGAGTCAGCAAACATCTGCAGAGAGGTTGCTACCTGAAGGTCTCAAGGCAGGGGTTTCGGTCTTTAAGGTGCTTTGAAGCCCTGGTCATTCTGTGATTCTATGATTTTATGAAATATACAGCTTCACAGCTGGAGTTATCTGAACTGTTGAACTTGCATTCTGTCATGAGAGAGTGGCACTCAAAGAAGGATTTCTGCCTCCAGATTAAATTCTGCCAAGCCCAGAGCCCACAGTGAGCCTTTCCAAAGGGAAGGACCCACTGGATATACTACAGCCTTGCAAAGTAATTGTACTGTCAGACTTCGCCTGATCTAATCTAAAAAAAAAATCGGTCTTCATATTTCTTGGCATTTTTTTCTTCCTCGGAAGGTAAATATGTTACCTTCTGGATATAAGCATGGTGGAAAAATCAGGAAGCCACTTTTACATGAAAGTCACCTTCTCTCCCGCAAAGTCTAGTAGGAACATAAAGAGGAAACAAAGTCTAGCAGGAAGATAACAGGAAAGGGATGTTCAAGAGAGGTATTGTCAGAAAAAAGAGTAGTCAACAGAAGAGGGGAAGTCAGAGAACATTTTCTAAGAAATAAAACTTTGATTTGAAAATGACATCTATTGTTTTAACTGACTCTGAGCAGGACCCATATGTACCAGAGCAAACTTGTTTTGTTCTGCCTGGTTTCTGAAATAAGCAATCTCAATCCTTTTTGAGCTCTTTCTCCTCATCTCAAACCAGACCATTCACACATTTTTCCTCTTATTGTGACACTAAAACAAAATTGTGGAGACTTTCTTATTTGTTGCAAATATGGCACTTTTCAGGCCTGTCTTTTTTCTGTCTTTTTTTTTTTTGTTCTCTCTGTGCATGTTCATTTGCTGCAGGAAGGCATTGAAAGTAATGAGGTTTCCTGTGTAGCTGTTGAAGACTTCACACTCCTGGATTCCAAAGAGAGAGATCCTGTAGGTATCTTCTGTGCCCAAAAAATCCAACACAGCATAGCACAGCAAGCTTGGGAGGGGAGCCAGCGACACTCTACTGCACTTTGCAACACTGACACGTTGGGCCTGCTTGGGATTACAATATTCATTGGTATCACACTAATGGCAGTAGTTATCAAACAGCCCTGCTGCAGCTCACAGATGAAATTCAAGTATATCCAGAGCTCTGAGATTAACACAACCTCACATGCTCCCTAGGATTTGATTTCCCTGCAGCACTGTATCTCGTCTGCAGTTTGGCTATTTTTATCAATAGCTCCCTTTGAATTTGTGTCTTCTGCCTAACTTCTTTGTTTAGTATTTAACATGCTGTGGTTCCTTGAGTAAACATCTTGCACATCGGAATCTCTTGTGGCTGCTTCTGCTGAGTCAGATGTCAAAATCCAGCTTCTGGTAAGGAGTCCATGACACATGGACAAAGCTGTGTTTAATACAACCCCTTGGGTGTGATTTGAAGCTCTGATTAACTCAATTATAACTAATTTAATCAATTCTCAACACATTTGAAAAGAAAAACAAAACGGGAGAAAAACCTAAAGCCAGGACCTTTTCCAGACAAGAAAAAAAATGAGGGTGCAAAAATGGCTTCAATACAAAAAGACTGAAGTTTCTGCAGACACTTGAATGTTTGCAAGCTCCCGGACTGTGGTAAAACAGGAGCTGAACACACAGCTTTATATGCCACAGGAGAATTTCTGCAGAACCTTTGAGCTTGCTAGAAGATGAATATGAGTAAAGAGAAGCAAATGAAATCTGTTGTACCCTGTCTGTTCACACTGCAGTTCCCTGCCCACGTGGTGACTTGTCTTGCCAATTCTGAAAAGCCAGTTTTTCCTGCAGGCCTCAAGAGATACAGAAGACAAGGGCTTTTGGCTTTGCCTGTTGCTCTTGTGAAGTTTCAACATATATATTTCATTTTCTCCACCATAGAGCCGCGTTCTGAAGTGTACCAGATGTAGCATGTAGCAAAATACCACATGCAATCCCGTTAAGAACTAATTTGGTCAAAACTATTTTGTTTACCAAGCCTAAAACTCAGCATTAGTGTCCACATGACAGATACTGTTCTAGAAACACTCATGTTAAAAAAGACACAAAAAATGTAAAATTAACCTAATGCAGGTAAAAGTAATTTGATGCTGCGTGAATGTATGATTACACATAGAAAGAGGTTTGTATGAGTTAAAAGTTACAGGAATAGTTGGCAATTTCAAGTACTACTAAACAGAATGAAAAAAAATTTAATATTTGTTGAGAGAAAAGGACTAAACCCAGAAGATTTGGTGAGGAGGAGGGAACAGTTTTGTTCAAAGTGACCTTACAGTTGGGAATGCTAAAAATGCCGGTATGAAAAAATGCCATTTATTATGCCTGATGTTGTTCCTCCTCTACCTGCAGGGAGCCTGTGAGCCAAGGGAGCAGGGAGCCTTTGTCCCTAGGGAACAAGAGCCTGTGTCCCCAGGGAACAGGAGACTGTGTCCCCAGAGAACACAGAGCCCGTGTTCCCAGGGAATAAGAGCCTGTGTCCCAAGGGAACAAGAACCTGTGTCCCTGTCCAGCATTGTTAGCGAGGTAATGACATAAATCTACTCTCAGCATTTTGGCTGTGATTTGATGTTGCCCTTGGTTACCTGTATGTATTGATTCACACGATGTTATAGGTTAAGCAGAGTAAATATCTTTTATTTAAGACAGTATTGAATATGGTGCTCTTACAGAGCCAGAAAGCTAAAAAAATACTTTCTGTCCAGAAACCTCTATTTTCATATCAAATCTCTGTTTCCAGCAGACACACAGAGCTAAAACTCTGCAACTAGCATATAACTCATATCTATAATGAAAATCAAAAAGCAAAACCCCTGCAACAGGAGAGCACATTTAAATTACATGCCAGTGAAGCAGAAATTAATTTGGATGTGATGAATATCCTTCTCTCTTCTTTTATCTTTGATGTTCTGGAAGTAGGTAGGTCTTGAAGGCAAGGCCTGGTCAGGCTCTGGGCCAAAAGATTCTATCTTTTGATGTTTTAAACTTGACAAGAAAAGTAAATACAAAATAATTAAGCTGAAATCCATTTTATTTCTTAAGTTAAACAAATTACAGTATTTCCAGCTGCCTGCTCAATATAGCTACACAGAGAAAAACAGGGCTGAGGGTTTAGATAAGGTACTGTAGTTCCACTCTGAAGATGAGGCCAAACTTGAATCCTCATTACTTTGAAAGAAAAGGAGAGAGCTAGCTAGGCAGGCTTTTATGGAGAAGAGACTGAGTAGAGAGCTGAGACCTAAAATTGCCACTAAGTTTGGAGAGCTTCAAAACTAAACACGGACATCTTCATGTTTAAACTTGAGTGAATAAAAAAATAAAAACAACAAAACCCATTTTGGGGGGGTTTGTTGTTGTTCTACAGTAATACAGTTTTATAAAAGCTGTAACACACCAGTCTTCCTGGGGATTGCAAAGGTGATGGTGATGTTGTTGACAGAAAAATGAGAAGGATTTTTGAAGGTTTTTTGCACTTAGATTGTCTCAGCTTGACAGTTTGATTTCTCGAGTTCAAAGAAAATCCTATCAATATTGACATATGCTTTATCTTTTTACCCTTCCCTTTATCTTTGGCTTGAGGCTGTCAAGACATTTCATCATGCCATCACACAACCCCTGTCTAGCATTCACTCTGCACCAGGAGGGAAAGAGCTCTCTAACTTACTCTGAACACTTAAAGAGGACCTGAAGAAGGCGCAAACAGGTGTGCTGAAAGACCAAGGCTTTATTATAGTTTTAAAAACCAGAATTGTATTCTTGCTGTTCAGCTGTTTTGCCTGCCCTGACATCTGGGGAATGCTTTTTGAATCATCAGTAAGCGACACCAATTTTCTTAGCTATCTAAATAAAAAACCCTTGACATTTGTTCTAGCTTGCAAGTTCGCCTTGTTCAAAAATACAGAAGTATGGCAAAGAGGAATGCATTTTTGAGTCTTTTTCTGGCCTCTGTGGGAGAAACTGATAGATCCATTAAATGGCAAGTGCTTCTTCCTCACATGGCCTTAAACTGCCTTTCCCTCAACGTGAGCTTGTACTTGTATTAGTTTCAGTGAAAACTCCAGGCTGCTACCCTGTCCCTTCCTTTCTTTAAGGTTAGTGAAAATATTCCAGCTGGGATTTACTTTGAAGGTGTGTCCTTTTTCATAAAAAACTGCAGCAATCTTAGGCAAACAGAAGAACAGCAGGCAAGAGGAATTCTTTAGCTAGCCAATGTTCCATATTTTATTTTCCAACAGAGAATCTTAACAATCACCCATTGTGTTAGAAAGCCACATGATGATAATATAAATTCACTGATGCAAACCAAAGAGCTACAAACCTTTCTAAATCAACATAAACACATCCCCAAATCTGCGTGTAGACCAGCCGACAGGCGTTCCCTCTATTTTCCTAGGAGCCTTGCCCAAGGCTGGTTGTGCTCAGAGCCATGGGTGAGTGTGAAAGATCAGAGCAGAGCTCGGGTTCACTGCAGCAAGGCACCAGCCACCCTCCTCAGCCACAGGGTTTGGCTTCTTCTTTAGCTAATGACAGCTGAGCCATTTCTCCAGTGGTACCTTCGTACTGCCACATGGGAACAGAATGCCACCCGTGTCCCACAGGGGTTATGGGGACATTTTGGAAACCTCTAGGCCTCTTCGCAGAGCATTACTCTAGTCTATGAGTCTCTGTTACTGTCTGGAGTAATAGAGTTAGTTGGAGGCACAGGGTAGGGTGTGCTGCTGAAGAGCCCAGGGTCTGGGATTCATAAGTCCCATCTACAGACAATCAAAATAATCAAAGTAATAAATTTATTAATACAATTATCAACATAATAGTTTTGTGGATGATCCATAACACAAAACTCTTTCAAAATGAGATTGAAGATGTTAGGTGTCTTGAGCTGTTTGAATAGTGAGGAAAGCTGTGTGTTTCCCTTTGTACTTGGATTTTGTCTTGTATAAAGGAAAAAAAAACTTTTTTAATAATTAAAGAAAATATTAATTGCTCAATGCAGCTTTGAATTTAACTCATGCTGATATTTTTCCTAATGACAGGACCTCTGTAGATTCTCAGTGCTTTCAGCTGGAGAAGAGATGCACTAGGACTAGCTACACTACAGACTCTACTTCTTTTGTGACTGCAGGAAAGATTTTTTTCCTAGCACTAGCATGGAAGTAGTGTTGCTTTATAAAGTAATTTTAAAGTCTTCAAATAAAATGTGTATATTAAAAGAGCAAAAGCAGAATAGCTTGTGTTACCCAAGAAAGCCCGTCTGGGCTGCTCTGTCCTTTGACCCTGAAAGTTAAATTCTGTTTTCACTTCTGAACAGAGCCAGAGCTTTGTCTTGCTCAAATACTTCATTTTTCCAACTACATAACTAGTAGGAAACAAAGTCCCTTGGATAGACAACATGAGTCACTCATGATCTTTCACTTTTTTCCATTCTTTTAAAATCAGAAATTTGTTTGCAAAGCCTATCTCATCTTGTTTTAACATGTATAGAATTTATCGTATAAGCAGAGATGAGTCTGGACTAAGATTTAAGAGCCAGCTAGACAGCATGTTGGTTCTTAATGGCACTCTCATACAGACTCCTACATTCAGACCTCCAGAAAAGTATCACAGCATTTTCAACCCCTATGGTTTGCCATTGGGAGGCAAAAGGAGAATACTGTCCATGGCTAAGACAAGAAAAGCAGCTGTCCTAACCCACCATCAGTGTGCAGTAAATCTTCAAGAGGGGCTGCCATTATCGGGGATATATCCTTCAAGAAATCCCAGGTTGCACATGTCTTATTCCTCATCTGTTCTCAGAGAAATGTTTCTCAATACCGTGAGAGGACACAGACAAAATATTAATAGAGTTTTTCATTTAAGCTTCAAATTAATAGTTGGATATTGATGGAACAACTTACTTGATAATGGATTCATTAAAAAATTAGGCTACTACTCAGTCATTTAGCAAGATCAGAATGAGTTTAAAAAAAATATTTAATAACATTTCAACATCATTCTGTACACTAATTACAGGTATTTGCCTAGTTCTGTAGAGAGTCAATCAATTTTGTATATTTTTAAGAACCTTCCCTGCCACTACTTTATGACTATGGAGGACTTGGAAAAGACAGTCTTTGAGTAGAAGCTATCCAAATCACCCTGCATACTTGCCATAAAGGTCACGAAGATCACTCTTTTATTTAACAGTATGCCAGACTGTGTGGCTTCTGTGAGTTTCATGCTGTATCTCTCTCATTTTTGTTCCCTCTGCTTGTACTTTACTAGCATGAAAAGAGATCCCCCGTGTCATGACCATGCTATGCATACAAATATTTACATAATTTCTTTTGCGTTTGTGGTTCTGCTGATTAAATGATCATGGAGAAGTGAGGTCTACTTACAGATTGGAAATGGTTCGGCCTTCTCCAGCATCTAGTCACAGGATAGAGGGTGCTTCTGGTATTGCAGATATTGTAGAATAAAACCCCAAAAGAGAAAACTATATTGGGCTGTTGAAAATAGTAATTTGCACCAAAAATCAGCTGACAGAAGAAGACAAAGAGTTGGATCCACAATAAGGGTCCTCCAACAGAGTATTCTACATAAAAATGCCATCAATCTAGAAATGTTTTAATGCATGAAGAAATATATCAGCCATTTGTCTTCAGATGTTTCTACTTTATCCTTAATTTATTTTCAAAGTGCCACCTTTTTTTTTCCCCACAACAACTGCAGATCCCTTCTCCATCCATAAAATTACTAAAGATGGCTAATGTAACATCCAAGCAGAGATAAAAAAATTGAAATAAGTATGCCATGTGGAAAAGCCAGACTAGTAAGTCAGATGAAACCTCTGGAGCTGTACAGAAAACAAACCACCATCAGAATGTGTGAGCAGAGTGATGGAAGTGGAGCCGTGTGAAGATGTGCAGATTGCACCACAAGGCCTCTCATTCCCTCCCGAGGAGACACGCAGTACAGGCTTTTCTATTCCAAGAGTACCTCTGGAGGAAGAGAAATTTCCATCTCCAGGTAACCAAAGATTTCCTGAAAGACAGCAAACACATTTTGCTCTAACCTTGACTCCCAAAGGGGCTGTGTTCCTCATAGTTTATGTTCTCCCTCCCCCAAAACTCTTCACCAGTCTCCACAAACTTTGGCTCGCTCCCATACCTAGACTATTACGGCTGCTTCATTTCCACTGTTTTCTTTATTATGGCTGATATCTTCAGGAAACCAAAACTTTCTTCTGCGTAAGAGGCAGCTGTGATTATCAGTGTGCTATGGTAAAATTAGAACTAGACGGTGGATGCTGATTGTGAAATAGTTCATGCAGCTTTCCAGATGTTGTTAAGTTACTTTAAAAGAGGGAGAAAAATAAGCCAAAACAAAGAGAGTTTATCCATGGAAGAACTGGACTGGCAATATAACTCTGATTAATGCTTACGCATGAAACATTTATGTATGGATCTTACACCACATACTCAAGGTTTGGGCCCACATAAAAATTAGTGATACCTAGAAACCTCATGACTTTAATTAGAGTGAAAAGTTCTAAAAGCCATATGCAAAGTAGCAATTCCTGGTATTTAAAAACGACTAGGAAAAAAAATTTGAAAATTTTGATTTATGCTTCCATCTTTGAAGCTTCTCCTGTTCCTGCTGCCTGATATTCTTCCTGAGGTAAAGTTTTAACTGTACCTTCAAATCAGACCAAATGGAGACTATCATGTTGTGTTACATTTCTGTCTTCACCCAAGACCTCAAACTACATTATTAGCTTCTAAAAGGTGTCTCAGACTGAGCCAAAGCACTCTGATGAGCTGCATAGTTTAAGCACTCTGCAATATAAACACATTCAGATTATCTAGAATGATAGTTCAGTAATTTCTGCACAAAGTGCCAAATTTTCGATGGGTTTCTATACCTGCACCACAAAAGTGCTTAACACATATACTTGTACCTGAGGAAAAAACCTCCATGAGGTCAAAGTCAGACATATGTGTGTGTTTCTGTGTGCACCTTTTCATTTATATAAAAACAGGTTGCTATACTGCAACCAATTAAGATTACCCTACAAAAATTTAAACAAAATTACTCTTTTTATTGTTGAGTAGCAAAAGGTTTCACTAGCACAAATTAAAGTACTAATTATTAAAGCACTCTTAACAGATAGAAAGGAACACAGAGGAGTGGGTAATATAGTTGCCCCTAGTAGGACAAAGAGCAGAAGCATTGCTACAAAGCTAACCTGTTAAATCTCACCAGTGGGAGCAGCAGCCCAGCATGTCATTTAACCAGATAACAAGTTTGAATGTGAGAGTTTTCGAATGGATGCACCTTATTTCGCTTCAAAAATCTCTATTTCTTTTGCAGGCACAGCAAAAGAATGCCATACAAATACAGTATATTTATAACTCTTAAAAAATTTAAGTAAAACATCTCACAAATACACCCTTCACAACAATTCACAGTTGTGGGAGAAAGTCGCTACACAAAATGTCTTCAGACAGATTTCCATGCACAAAAACAGATGGGCAGGGTCTGTAGCTGGTGGCATTTAATGATTCTAATGGTCAAAGTTACTTTCAGAGGAAAATTAGGCAAAAAAAAAAGGAGTGTGGGGGGGAGAAGGGAGAGGAATGCAGGGAGGAAAAGTGCTGTGGTGTCCTCAGAGGAACATCCTCCCAAGTGTAGGTGTCCTTCCTCCCTCATGCAGCAGATGATTTACCTCAAAGCACTTTCCCATACTAACACAACAGGTTTTCATCAGGGCCTGTTTGAAGTCTGTGCTGGCTGGTGGTGCTTTTAATGTCCAAGTGTTCAAAATATAAATTACTTGTTGGTAGAACTGCTCTGTTAAAGTTTAGGGCTTGACATGCTTCAGTGATCTCAGTCCTAGGTGGGAGTTAACAAAGCTTAGGAAGAAGGACGTATCAATCATATTGGACACAAAAATGCAGAATTTACAGGCCAGCAGGACGTTTGGCAGAGCTCTGTTGAACTTTGTGCTGGTGTGTTACTGGGTCTCCAAATGAAAGCCAAAGCAGCAGCTGTAGGGTAGGGAAACAGAGGAATGAATCTCATCCCATCGGCAGCCACTTCCCGGGAGAATCTGGTATAACAGCAGCTCGGGGCTGGCCATGGGCAAGGCCATGAGACCCACAGCATAGCAACAGCAGCGTGGCTGCAATACGGGTAAAATACTGCACTGGAGGCTCAGGAAGTGCTGTCCCCACAGCCTGGGTCAAAGGGCACAGAGCTGTGAGCAGAAAGCAGCAGTGGGGCTGCAGGCGGAGCAGCCAAGGAGCTGAGCAGCAACACGACAGGTGTCAGAAGGAAAAGAGAATGGTCGTGGAGTTGCTGCCATTAAAACCCACAGGGCTGTCTGACTGTCATCTGTGGAAATCGATGGGGAGCAAAGGGCAGTCAGCCTTTAAATGCTGCTGCCTGGAGCCTCATCATTTCCCTTTTCCTACTCAAATATCAGAGCAGTGGCTTCAATTCCTTCTGCAGCTGATTAGGTTAGATTACCTGATTAGAAGAATGCTAGCACGTGAGGGCAGCTGATACTGCTCCTTTGCAAGACCTATGTATTGCAAATACCTGCACAATTTGCAATCCAATAATTTTGTTGGTAGGTCAGATTTTAGGTATAGAACGCAGTCTTCTGTATAAGTCTATTTTGTGCCACTTTTGAAAACAAGGAGAAAGGAAGAACAATAGAAAAATAATGGAAAATTGAGAGTATCAAAAAACAAAGGAGGGAAAAAGTAAAAAGTATTTGTTCCTTAAGTTCCCCAGAAATAAATCGTAAGAAAAATTAAGTTGCTTATGAAGTCCAACATAAACAGAGGCAGCGGAATAGTGACATCCATGGTTAACGTGACTAGCTTAAACATATTTGACGAAAAAATAAATCTTGCTTCAAAATATTTTTCCCCAAAAATCTCAGTCCAAGATTTGTTTACTTGATGCAGAGCGATGTGACAGAAAAATTTATTTTCAGGAAAGGAAGCGTTCTCATCAACATGATATGTGATACATGAGGATTGAGCTGAACAGAGAGGAGCCTTCTGCACCCACAAAAGACTGAAACTGGAGTTTGGATACAAACCCTTTCATATAATTATGTCCCATGTACAGGAGATAATTTCATGAATACAATGATACTTAAAATAGAGCAAATGAGGGCCCAAAAGAGCCCCGGTGGTACATGCTGAATGTGAGGACTGAGAGCCAAAGCTATCACCAGGATACTGCCAAGTGTTTGTATCTTTGAATATCTAAACTTTTGCATACATTTTTATTCTTATTCTTTAGTCTTATGGACCGTATCTCAGTGTCTGAACTGCAGAAAATAACATGTTTTAAACTATTTGTATTGTAATAACTACTTGTCTAACAGTTTTCTCCTGGTAAAAGTAACCATCAAAACTCTTGCTGCAATATAAAAACACCAATTGCAGAGCAAGAACAACTGACTGAGAAGCAGAGCTGCTACAAAGCAGCACATGTCAAAATGGGTGCCTTTTCCACCAAAAGGTTTTTTTCAAAATGTAATAACTTCATCAGATCCTGATGGTACTAAACAGGGTCACTGGAACAGGCTCCCCGGGGAAGTGGTCCCAGCACCAAGCCTGACAGAGTTCAAGGAGCATCTGGATACTCTGAGTCATATGGTTTAGTTCTAGGTAATCCTCCAAGGACCAGGGAGTGGGACTCAATGAGCCTTATGGGTCCCTTCCAGTCCGAGATGTTCTGTGATTCTCTGATTCTCTGTGAACATGCCTGGAGATCTTCATGCCATCAGCATTGCAGGGTAACAAAGCTGGGTCTTGAGGTAAACAGAGTCTGCTGCTCTTGGCTCTAAACTGTGTTTGAGAGCGTTTATAATACAGTGTTGCCTGCTGGGCTAAACATGTGCTTAGATTGTAAACTAGTGGGTTTGAATGACATACTTTTATAAGCAGCTGCTGTTGGGCTGACTCAAGATTTTACTCTCCTTACTGCACCACTCTTTTGAGGTCAAAGTTTCCAAACCTAAGCACAAAAACAACTCTTCTCTTTAACAAATATCCATCTCAACAAATTTTCATAAAGACTTGATTGCCTTGTAACCAGCTTAGACTGAGAGAAGCAAACATCTTCTTGGAGAAACAAGTCATATTAAATCACAACATTCAGGGCCTGAAAACATAGACTAGGCACCTCAGCATAAAGAAAACAGGTATGCAATTTTCAGCTACCTCCCTTTTTGTGACATAGTGAAATGTATGCGTTGTCATCAGAAAGTTTCTAATAACTAGACTAGGTGCATGTACACAGCAGCAGATGTTACAAAAATTTGCAACAAAAAACAGTGCTGAGCAGGCTAACAAAAAATCTGCATTAAAGATTGGAAGATGGAGAAGACCAGAATGAAACCAGCCAAAATTGCTGGATTTGTGCACAAATTAAAATGAGGCCACAGCCAATGTTAAATGTGAGGTATCAGACCTAAATTAGGTAAAATCGGTGACGAAATGAATAATTACTCTCTAGTAACATGCTTTTATCACTTTTAAATCAAAACATAGCCATGCTCAGGGAGCCTGCAATATTTCTGAAGGGATGAGCATTACGCTCAGAATGGAGCCATTTAAACCCTTTGCAAGGCAAGAATCAAATAGGCTTGATGGTTTAAATTAAACAGTTTATCCAGAGTCATCAGTGTAACCAGTGTGATTGATATGGACACCGGGAGAGGGGTCGCCTCTGCAAGGAGGAGTATGTAAGGAAACTAAGGAAACGGGCAGACAAAAGGAGTTGATGGGGAACAAATGATGAACCAGATCATATTTCTCTTTCCTTACATCCCCACCTTAGTCTCCCCACCCTCTCTTCTGCCCTGCAGGGTCTTCTTTGTCTACCAATGGCCATGGCAGAAGCGTGCCTCAAGTGTGTGGATGAGAAATCTCAGAAATCTGCTTGGCCATGGGGTACTCCTGCTCTGGGGACATCAGAACATCCTGCTCTGGCTCTGGGAGAGCCAGTTCCACTGCCAGTAACCCATGGCCACTGTGAGCAATGCTGTATTTCCCCCATTCCTGCTTAAGGCCCCCCAGTTGCTCCTGTGGCTGATGGGGCCACTCAAACCTTTCCCATGTCTCCAGTACCTGCTCTGCTTCACGGCTTCTCATCTTCCATACTGCCCCCTCTCAGACCAGCTTTTCATCTAGGACACACCTCCATGAAATGCAATTATAGCAAACTCATTTTTTAATGCAGTCTGCTGAAGCCTGACAGGACACAGCTGAGCTTTCATGGGGACAATTTGCAATTTTATCCACAAGAAATACAAGGGGATGATCTTACATGACTGAAATGCTATTTATACTGGCAGACTGGAGTTCTAACTCATTCCTATTGCAATGGATGTGCTACAAATTATTAGAGTTCAGTTTAAGAATGTTTGTTAGGTTTTGGGGTTTTTTTTAAATCCATAGATATAAATGAAAACATGGCTACACAAATTCCATCTTCACATGAAGGGAAGTGTTTATGCCAGTCATGCCATAGTTTATTCTCATCGCTCTGGTCATCACCTGTTTCTTTTAAAGCCAGTACAAATGCACAGTGTATCTCTTTTCCTCCTTCTTCTCACTATAATGTTAAATAATTTTAAAATTTCTGAAAAAGTTAAACATCTAACCTTATTTTCCATGCTTCCCATTTTATACAAGCCTGGGGGTGACAAGTAAAAGGCAATGTAGGATTTCTTTGTGTATTCTGCAAGACAAAAAGAATGAATAGTAAATGGCAGCTCTATTGTAAATGTCAGTGTACAAAGGCAACACTGCTTTCTTAGAGACCTGCGTTACCTCCAGGCTCGCAAGAAGACACCAGAGAGAGGCTTTTAAACACAATGGGAATTGCATCATTCAGAATCACTGTTAGGGGTAAGTATATTTTTGAAACTGCTTGGTTTGGCCATGCAGGGCAGCATGGGCACAGAGGTTATTTCTGTGGGGCAATGGGGGGACAAATGGAGTCACACAGTAAAACCCATCAATCTTCTGAAAGCAACAAGGGTGGTAACACATCAAATGACAAGGACAAGTAAAAAAACCAGGCGTTGTTCTCACATTGTCACTGAGGATCCTGTTAGCCTCATCTGTTATGTTTACCCCCAAATCAAAGACATAAAAAATTTCAGACAAATCGTACTACTGCAACTCTTCCTGTGGCTGGAATAGGAACAATAATTAGATAGAGGTCACTGTTGTGTGGCTTCTACAAACAGGTAGATTTGTCATTTAGTACATTTTGAAGGAATAAGGTTGTCTCATTAGAAGGATCCTGCTGACAGCTTCTTGTTAAGGCAACCTGTCAACAAGGTGGTGGGCAAATGTGCCATAAACTTTTGCCTAAAACAGTGCATAACTATTGTGTTTGTCAGATATATTGCATACCTGTGGGGCTAGAGAATATTCTTAGGACATATGACTGCAGCAGGGCAGGACTCTACCACACAGCCCACAGGAAAGCCCCCATTTTGTACTACCTGTTTCCAGTACTGGCATTAGATACCTGTAAACCACAAAGAGCCTTCCAAGGTCTCCCGAGGTCCCTCCCAACCTTCCCAAGGTCTTTTTGTACAATGCCCTGTATAATGGATCAGAACCAACACCAGCAGGACCCCCATATGGAGTGGATCACGTGTCACAGAAAACAATAGCTGTCTAGCACCACAGCACCCAGGATTAAAAACCTGATGTCAAAACCACAAGGTGCTCATGTTTCTCTTTTGCAAAAACATCATGTTTAATCCGGAGAAGAAAGGGAAAGAAGAGGGTCATTCTTAAGAAATAAATTGGGTTTTTTTCAGACATGCTGCCACCAAAACCAAATGGAGATATCTTGGATAAGCTTTCTTATCTGGAGAGCTCAAAGCAATCCTGCCAAGTCAAGTGTGATCTGTGAGAAATACAAATACCACTTTTGGATAAAACAGCATTAAATAAACATAAGTTTTGGGTATTAGTGACTCAATGCAGAAAATTTAAAGGATGGTGTTACTAGCCTGTATTAGTTTCTTTTTTAGCCTGACCTCATTTTTTCATACAAGTATATACACACACTCCTGAAAGATTTGACTGACTTATCTCTTCGGGAATATTATCAGCTATCTAAACTGCCTCATGTGAACAACTTCTACTGCTACCCTTTTACTGGCATTTTCTGTGTATGAATGAATAGGACCAGTCAAAGTGCAACGGATAGCAACACCTTTGCTTCCTATTCACACAGGAGCTGCTCAGCTCACAGCGCTTGACAGAGCAGGGCCAGCCTGGCAGCTGGAGATGCTGGAGGTGCTGGAGGTGCAGTGGCTAGTGTACCTCAAGCTACAGCAGGGACACACTGCTGGCTTTGGTAGTGTTGCACTTTGTGTTCATATCCTCTGATACAGTAGCTGCAGTAAATTCTTTGTTAAAATGCCTACATTGTGCTGCTAAAATCTACTCAGTACATCGTTGTAGTGTGGGAAACTATGGTACCCTACAGGAAAAATGTCCCAGCCTTTACTTAGCTAATTTTTCCCTACAGAAAAGTGAGGAGATTGTTTTATTTGTAAATATACTAATTCAATAAGTAGTTTTTCTCACTTGCTTCCTGTCTTTTAGCTATGATGAAGACACAGTGATTAAAATGGAGAATAAGTAAATCCTACGTCTACAGCCCAGTGGTTTAAGGACTGATGCTGAGGAAAAACAGAATAATATTTTTCCATTTTCATGTTACCCAATCAATGGATTGAATTCTAAGCATGGTCACAGTGCCCTCTGCTGAAATGTAAGGCCCTACACAGAAAAATAAACAACCTTAAAAAACCCAAACAGGCATAAAAATAACATAATTCCTATTCAAATATGAATGATAACAAATAGTTTTGAAGAGCTTTTTGGGACCTTAGGCTTTCCCTTCACAGCAATGTTGTTGGGAAACATTTTCTGCTTTGTTGCTCTGCTACGGAAACTGTGCAGCACAACTCACAACAACAACCACAGAGAGGATTGTTGAGGGACCTTCCCAGCCTGACCATTCATGAGACTCTGGCAGTCACGCTCCCACCACCGGAGATTGTCACTGCTGGGATGGAAGCCCCTTCATGGCAGCCACTCCAGTGACCTGATGGGTCCCCACCTGACTCCTACACATTCTCATGGGGTCAGCCCAGGTTTCCTGGCCGGTTTCTTGAGCCTTTTTTCGTAGTGGTTGACAGAAAAAATGATGGCTAGGAACAGGAGAGAGATGTTTAATTGATGTTTAAGTCTGAACTAATGTCAACTAATGAGCTTTATGCATTTGACATCTCTTAAAAAAACAGATCTGGAAAGAAGAACTCTCTAACAGGCAAGGAAAAAAGGACTCAGATGCCCCTCCTGATATGGGGGGCCTGAGTCCCTGCACAGTATTTAAAAAAGATGTGTAGGCCATGGGTTAGGAACAAACAACTCCACAGGCTCAGCTACAAGCACGGTTGGAGCAGGCTGCTGTCCAATTATTAGCTGGCACCAAATAACCCAATGCAGTTGCTGTCCTCTGTCTCCATCTGCACCTTTCAATCTTCTAATAAAGGCAGAATACACAGTGCTCTTCAGAATCCACACACTAATGTTTTATGAAAGCATAGCTTTTAAAGAAAAAATCCCAACTATCTAGCTGAGAAAGCCAGATTCCTACCTCCCAACCGAGTTCAATTTCTCCTGTCTCCAGTGCATTGCTCCCATGTTTTTATACAAGAGGCAACAGCTTCTGAAGTTTTGTTGTTGTGTTTTTTAATTACAATGTAAAATGGCATGAGAGCTGTGGCAGAGCTACCTGAGAACATCTCTGCTGGTTGATTAAACCATGATCCTCAATCATGCTGAGAGTCAGCCTCAGATTTTACTCAACAGCCTGCTCTCAGGTTTGTGTTTGAAGATGGACATGTGCTGGAAATTTTCTGTGAGTAACATCTGCAGTTTAATGCTCAGATTGGAGTGGGAGCTAAGAGGCAAGAAAAATCTCTTCTTCAATAACTTGTGTTGTCTCTTTAAAGTCTTCCTTCATTTCCCCAGCACTCCCATCCAAGATACTCTTTAATCTGTGCCCATGGCAGTGCACGCTTTATGTTTCTTATTGTGATGCTCAAATGATCGTTCCAAACAAGTTCACTCAAAGGTTATTCTAATTCCCTCCATCAAGATTTCAATCTAGAGGGTTACACTAAACCATTAATTAAAGTGACCTTTTTTTATTACAGCAAATTCATCTTAACCAGTTAATGTGGTGGCAAGCCTTTCTTTGTTGCTTTGCCTGGCAGGGAGATCTCCTGAAATTGCAATATCTGCTGGACACGTGCCAAGTGGTAAAGCAATCCACAGTCCCTGCCATTTGGCACTGCCTCTTCTGGCTCCAAGCATGCTGGAGCTGCCAATACCCCAGCAAGTGACCCCTCACCATTACAGTCTGTAGCTGAGACACACCAAAAACACCTTTTGCAAACAAGCACAAGCCTCCCATGGTCTGAGATACCCTGTACTAGCTAACACTCCTGAAAGGCTGAAGAAAAGTTGTGTTTCAAAGAAGCCTGACCCCAAAATGTTTCACTCCAGAAATATTTGGCTACAGATTCTTTTGAATTTCTGAAGTTCTCAGCCATATACTTTCTGAAGTTCTCAGCCATATCCTTTCTCTCTGTGTCTGCTGGCTCCAGACAGGCAGGTGTGACACCTCTGCTTCTCTTCTGTGAGTTTGTGTATGGTTTCTCTGAGTATGAGACCACAGTACGCATAGAGGCTTTTTTCTGCATCTGATGGCAGTGCTTGTAAAATCACTAGGAGTAAATTTGGGGTTTGCAAATCACAGCCCTTCTTGCTTCACAAGCATGACCTTACTGGAGGCACAAAAATGTGAGTTCTATTGGTCAAAGCAGCCCATAGCCTGATGCCAATCTCCTCTTGAAAAATATCCCTCAGAAAAGAACTTTCCCTTTTTTTGGTAATATTCCTGGGAAAATTATTTTGCTGGCAAATGTATTCATCTGACTGCATTTGCTTTCCCTTACCTGTTAACCTTTGATCTCATCTGTTAGGATGAGAGCGTGCATTACTCTATCTAAATCAGATGTGATAACTGTGTTGAAAGCTGCAGAATTTGCTTCTCTGCAGCTCTGCAATGAATCATGCAATCAGAAGAAGGAAATCACTAGCTCCTGTACTTGTTTTCCCTCTTCTGCCACTGTCTTGGCCTAACACACTCTGTTCCCTGGCCCCTTTCACGGAAGAGCTTTTTCCTGCACAGGAACCTATTCCTGTTTGTGACATACCTTATCTGAAAAAGAAAAATCATGCCAGCATTTACAGACACTTCTTTCTTAAACTAATTCTCTTCCATGATGAATCAACTCGTTTTCTCTGTTCTTTGATACCTCCACATTTTCCCTGGGACAGTCTCTACACACCCATTAAAAGAAGCTTTCAGGACGAGCTTCGGTGACTTTGCTGGAAATAAAACATTCCCATATATAACTACTGCATTGGATTTCAAAACCAGACCTGAAGATCTGGATATCCCATTTCAAGTGGATTATTATATGAACTGCATATTCTTGGTACCAGTATAATTGACTTCCTATTTTCCAAAAAATTATATACAATTGTATTCCTGTAACTTACCTGTCACATGAAAAATTAGCCATATTACAGCAATGTATCAATTCCAAGGAAGGGCAGAGAAATCTGTGAAAAGTCGGTGAAAACACACACACACAACCCCCCCCCCACTACCCACTGCTACATGGAGAAAGGGGGGTTTTGTTTAATTTTTTTTCTCTAAATCTCACTAATGGGTCCTTCGCATGCAGCTGGTTTCATTAATTGTTTACGAAAAAGGTTCACAGGTCCAATATAAGAACTTGGTTTACAAGGAGTAGAAGTTAAAGCAAGAGTTAACAGACTGCAAAAAGAAAAGCAGAATTAAACACTCGCTTTAGGTAAAAATTGCCAAATTACTTCTGCAACAATTACGAACAAAACCCCCCACTGGCATTCAAACACTTGTTCCTGTGACCTTAACCTCACACAACTGATTGCTCACAAGTTAAGCATTTATTGGATGACTACTTAAAAAAAAATTACAAAGATGGCTGGGGTAATTACTGTCTTTAGAGATCAAGGATTTACCTGTACCTACATTGTTGCATCTCTGCCTAGTGAGAGACTTCATCTCACTCAGTACTTTCACTTTGCAGGCTGATTATAGCACAGCTTCATTACTTTTGCATAACATTTCTGAATTCTTAATGTTTATAGTCAAGGTACAGAGCGTTTGAGTCTTTTAAGTCCATGACCAGAATTTGGTTAACCATAGGTGTGGGTTCACACATTGGTTACAGTGTATGCATAGTCACCTGTGAGAGAGAAAACAGGATTTTTACTCAAATTTGCCATACACTGTGCTCCTAACAGAACATTTGCTTCCCTATTAAGCGCTGTATTGAGACTTTGTGCTCTGGGGCCCTCCAGCAGTGACCTTCCTTAACAACCTCAATTCTAGACAATTTGTAATATCATTTACTCTTTCACAGCTCAGGCTTTCACAGGCAAACAGGGGAACTGTTTGCACACAAAAATATTTTTGTACTTTTTAGGATCTTCTTTGGAAAACAGAGTAATACAGTTGTTTACGCACTTAGGTATTAAACACACATAAATCTAGAAACTGCAATTTACTTAGGACCATTGTTATCTAATTACAAAATCAATAACTTTTAAATATATCCTTATTAGTGGGAATTTTATTTATTAGCTTCATTTTGGAAACTGAGCTTGTATGTCACTACTAGCCGTGATGTTATTTGTGTAGGACTGCCCAGGGTGGGAGCATGTGGGGGGTAAAGAGTGCAAAGTATGAAAGTAATGAAGTATAAGAAAAAAACACAACCAGTTATTCCTGCGAAGAGGGGATATCAACATTTCTAAGCTTCATATTGACACTCATTTTGATTCCATAATCTGCACGGCAAAATGTTTAATCTGGTTCATTCAACATGATGGCTATGGAAGAATTCCAACCCACCCTGACTCACAGATTACAAAAGGGCCTGTTTGATGCTCAGCAAGCAACTCTGCACACAAAAATAGGGAGTGGAAATCAACATTTTTACACAAGTTCTAAGCTATTAATTCCTTCAGTTTGACACTGAGTAGTTGTGGAGACTCCCTCACTTGAGATATTCAAGAACTGTTTGGACACAGTCCTGTGCCCTGTGCTCTGGGACAAGGCTGCTTGAGCAGGGAGGCTGGACCACATGACCCACTGTGGTCCTTTCCAAGGTGACTGATTATGTGATTCTGGGACATGGGCAGTGTCCCCACACCTGCTGCCTATTCACCAAAGATAATCTATGCATCTCTTTGATTTTGAACATGTTGCTACAGTGTAAGTCACAAGGAGCAGAGAATTTTATGACAGAAGTATATTTTGAGTGATGACTCTGTTTAGAGTGTCATGAATGAGTGTATTAGGTTGCTCCAGGAATTACTGGCAAAGTGAAGCAGAAGTGAAGGTGTGAAAAAGTTGATTGGCGAAGTTCACTCTATTATTTACTGGATAGTTAGACCACACAGAAAAATCAGGACTAAAAAATCTGAATCAATCAATCTAAAAATAAAATCCATTTAAAATTATATACATAGAAGCTGGGGACAGGAAAAGGGTAAGGTTGGGAAAGAGTAAAGATTAAAAGGAGTAAGGGAGACTCTCCTATTGAATCACAAGGTTCAGAGTGGATGCCCTTGCCAAAATGAGCCTTGGACTTGACCAAAGGTTTAGGCCTAAAGGGTTTAATATCACTTAACAGCACTCAGCAGCACTCAATACAATAGCCAAACTTAAATAATTTGACAGATGATTCTATAGAATTTACTACAAGCACAGCAGTAACTCACTTACAGGTCTAACTTACTTACAAATCTGAAGTACCAAAGCATCTAAGAGAGCATCATTCACAGCACACTTGCTACAGCATATTTATACTTTTATGCACACAGACCCAGAGGAGTATGTACAAGGTGTATACCTGTGAAAAATTCCCCCCAGGTTCAGTGAAGTACTCACACGGGATGCCTTTGTGACTTCTCAAGGGGTGAAGGGTTGAGCTGTGAGGAGGTTGGGGTCAGCGTTCGCTGTGATCCCTGAGTATCGTTCACGGGCTCCGAGAGGTGCCCGCTCCAAGGGAGATTTCTGGTGACAGCCCACAGTTGTCCACGGGAGTTCAAAGGGTCCCACTGGACACCATTGTTTTTAGGGTCACAGGAGAATTGGCTTCAGCCACAGTAAGTTCCCACAGCAAGACCTAATGAGCATTTCTGAAGCCAGTGCAGCTCGAGGAGGCAGCGGGAGAGATGCACCACCACAAAGAGACAGATTACATTCTGAAACCCAGAAAAGGGTGGGAAGACAGGGCAGGTCCAACCCACTCTCCAAGAAACTTTGTAAATAGATTTAGTGGAAAAGAAGGATTTACAGTTACTCAGAAAAATTTGCAGGCAGCAAAACGTTGGAAGTACCAGAAATGGAAAATTCTATGGGAATGAGATTCTTAACCAGAGCAGCATTCCAGCCCTTAAGGACTGAGAGGAAAGTGGTGAGGGTCCCTACAAAGCAAAAAGGGAAAGATGAAAATGGCTTATAGGGAAAAGGGACTGCAAACAATTGTTTTTATATCTTCGTTTTCTTCCATGTTCAGTTATTAAAGCCTGAAAATGAGTTCTTACTGTATGTTTGTCTGCTAGCTAGCAGAATCAACCCAGCAGCAACTGTGCATGCTGCTATGATTCATGGGATTATAGATACTCATACCTTCTAGCACTTTGTATTTCACTGTAGTGAAGGACAGAAAAATCTGGTATCAATAGATGAATGTTAAACAGAAGAAAGTAACCAAAACATGCTGCATACGGAAATTCCTATTACACTATTAAAAAAGAAATTAAAAAGCAGAAATGTGCAATATATTCTACTGAGTGATGCTCATCATAGAATAATTTTTCAGAAATAGAAATAAGACCACAGATAACTATAGTGTTGTCTGCTATTACTAAGAACATACACCAGTCATTTGCACCAGAGCTGGAGGAAAACGGTTAGATCATAGTTCACACCCTACAGATGGAATAAACCAGCTTTTGCTGAAGAACTTCACAGATATTAAAAAGATGATATCATCTGAGATCCATCCACAAAAGCTACCAATTACACAAAACACACCCTGAACTGACTTCAGTTTATCTGTTGAAAATATCACTGGAAATGCTGCATGGAAAGAGACAGTTGTGTTTCCAGCTGCTTATAGCAGTTCTAGCAAATAAATACCACTTTATTTTCCATTTAGAATAAAGTATATATAAAGTCAGGCCTTTGTATGTTCTATGAACAATTCCTCAAAAAGATTATAAATTAGAATATTCATCTGTCAACCTATTCAACTTGGAAAAGGATGAAACAATTCACTTTCCAGGCAAGGCAATTAGGTCTGATTTGTACTTGTGAATACAATAGGAATCAAAAAAGTTAAAAAGTTCACTTTTAAGGGTAAAGTTTATACAGACTGATTACTTTGAAATTCCTCTGTGATGTGACCAAGCCAACTTCTCACTAGTATATCAAATGTGTCAGCCACAAACCTTTCAAGAAAAGCAAAAGTCTCTCTGAATTTTTTCATTATGGTTTAAGAGCATATAATGATGTATCAAAAAGGCTAGGCTGATCTCAGGAGATCTTGAGATTGCTCTCTCCCAAAATTCATAGATGGTTTGTGTCGGAAGGAACCTTAAAGATCATCCAGTTCCAACCCCCCTGCCATGAGCAGAGACACCTTCTTCTAGACCAGGTTGCTCAGAGCCCCATCCAGCCTGGCCTTGAATACTTAGAGGGATGGGGCATCCAGAGAATTTTCAACCTGTTCCAGTGCCTCACCACCCTCACAGTAAAAAAGTTTCTTTCTAGTATCTGACCTAAAGCTACACTTTTTCAGTTTGAAGCCATCCCCCCTTGTCCTATCCCTACATGTCCTTACAAAAGGACATGTAGGGATAGGTAGTGGTTTCTCTCTCCAGAATTGTTCCTATTATATCCAAAAACTACCTTTTAAATTTTTTTTCCAGAATTTCATTATGTAAAAAAAGTAGGAGAGGAATTCTACGACTTGCCAGTTGCATCACTCCCAGTCATGCAAGTCAATGGTCAGACAAAGCCTTTTTTTTTATTCAGCAAGTTAAAACTGTTAGTACAAATTAAAGCTGCAAAACTGCAGTAGTCCCCAGCCATACAATTAGAAACCTCATGAACTTTCTCAAGCCAAAGGTGGCCTTACGTACTTCAATACTGAGTATTATTTTAGAATTTTTAGAAATAAGACCACAGATAACTATAGTGTTGTCTGCTATTACCAAGAGAGTAATAAGACAAGACACAGGGCAGAGACAAGGCATTAGGAAAGAAAAATATGTTTGTGAACTCTAAGAAGGGTCAAAACCTTCCCGTAAGTGTTAGAACAAGTATGAGCAGAAGAGGTGGGAAAATAGTGACTGGGTAAAGTTCACTTTTTGAAGAAGAAAAATTACTGCTTTTCACAGATATTCTGGCACTAAAGTGACACCAGGATTACCTTAAACAAATACAACCATGACAAACCTTAAGACCTTCACCAACCAGCTACAGATCGAGAGAGCATCAAACCCAGCTGACTGGGCTTTTCAGTCAGAGCTGGATGACTATCAGGTCTACATCCTTCCTACACAAGGTGAAAAGGAGTTGAAGGGAAGCAGAGGAAATCATGGGACTTGCCCTGAACAGGAAACTCGTGCCCTGGGTCCTAAGTTATCTGGGGCCTCAGCTGTCACTGCTGTCCCACAACACACAAAATTAAGTCTGTGTTTTCCTAAGCATGTCCTTGCCATCATCCTGGCTCTTTGCGGGTAATTCCAGTGGATTTCCAGTGGTGGTTTTGGCCAGAGAGAGGGCCTTACTGACAGTACACTTGATATGCTACTGGCTCCAAGTAATTTCTTTATTCTTTTGGGGTTTTTTTTAGATTTCTTTACTGCAGGATGCCATCATTCGAGCAAGGAATGGAAATCAATCTGTATACAAAGCCTGAGCATAAAGAAGCAATTACAATGCCTTTTGGACTGTGTTTGGGGGCTTACATTGCTCCAGAGATGAAAAGTGTCTGGCTCAGCCCTTGCAGGGTGTGAGGTTGAAAAGAGAGGCTAAGGTGCATCACCGGCTTTAGTTGCCACAATCACGGCATCCCCTGGCCAGCAGTCACCGCTAGAGAGGGCCCAGGACACTTGCTGGCTCAAAGCAGGGTCAGTTAAAGCTGCTCCTCCATAGAAAAACACTCCACAGGCGCTCTGGCACTCAACTTCAGTCCTTGATCACCTACTCAATAAAAAATTTCCTTCTGTTTTTGTGGAATTGCATGCATTTCAATGTGTGCCTACAGGCTTTTTTTTCTCTGCCACTGGGCACCATTGAGAACAGGCTGCCTTCATCTTCTTTACTCCCCCAGCAGGTAGTTAAAGACATGGACAGGATGCCCCTGAGTCAGTAACAACGCTGCACGCCTTGCTCCCCTGAGATGAAATGACTCCAGACTCAGCAGCCCAGACAGGTTTTAAGAAACCTGACTTTCAAGACAGGCCCATAACTTCAGTCACCATCAGCGTCTCCTTTCCAGTGCTGCTAACCTGTCTCTGCATGAAGACTAGGTTTATACTCCCCAAACTTCACAAGTAAACCGGTGTTTGAAACAAGGTAGTTCGCATTATTCACACAGCACACATTATAAAATTACTTGATACAAGAACAGAAGACACCCAAAATTTTATTGCCTTGTCAGATGTACAAATTTATTTATGCTATTTATCAAGTGTTTAAATTTACACAAAAGACAAACACTTCAACTTCAGGTCCAATTGTTCATCGGTAAGCCCTACATCAGAATACCCTTGACACTTCCAAGGACAATTTTTACAAGACGCTTAGAACAGCAGAATATCATAAATAATGGCCAACTTCACCAGCCTGAGGGTCACTACCTCATCACTGTTTCTCTGCTGAGCATAACCCACAGAATAGAGGAAGCCTTAAAGCCATTTTAATCCCCAAACACTATCACTACTGCACTCAGAGCATTTAAATCACATTGCCCTGCTTTAATAACACCAAACATTATATCTAGTCTTAAAGATTTATCACAGCTTCCCCTAACAAAATGACTTTTTTTTAAACATTACAAGAGAACTGTGCATCAGAACAACTGCAAAATACACAATCATCCATTTGGCTTGGTTTTACAATAAAAATAATATCGGTCATCTATTTGTTAACTTCAACTCTTGTGTCCTACTCCTTACCCCTCCCTTCTCACTTAGGAAACTACACTAGACCAGGCAGTTCAATTGTAGCACTGAGGTAGCATATTTTAACTGAACAGAGTAATACGTTTGATACTGTGCCTCCTCTCCTTTAAAGCACAAAAAAAAATCCCCACAGTTTTTCAACATCTTTGGAGAAGAAGGCATATAGTTCATTGCCAACAGCCACTCGATTTTGAATTCAAAGCACAAAGCATCTCTGAATGGTGGACACATTATACCAGCTCGAATGAATGAGAATATATACAAGAAGAAGGAAATATGTCAGTTTTATTAGAACTAGTGTTACATTTTAGCCCTATGGCACCTATTGTTCCCTATTATGAAATGCATCTTTACAGTCCCTGAAATTTAATTTCAAAGACGAGGATCGTGAAAAAGGGCAGCTGTGCTGCTGTTCTGAATGATTTTCACACTACTGGCAGAAAGAGCCAAATAATTGCAACAAAACCAGATGAAATCAAACGGACCTAATATAAAGACAACAGGAATTAACATGAGTATACTAAAAGGATCAAAGTTAAGGCAGAAGGTATGACTGAATGAACTGAGAGCACTTTCCATTTACTTCGAAGTTATAGCTGAGATAGCCTTAAAAATAATTAAAGAAAATCCAACACCCCCCCAAACAAACACACACAAAAACAAAGAAACAAATAAAAACCAACAAAAACACCACCACTGCAAGAGTAGAAGCTTAATTTCCTAACAAATTTCCTAACAAATTGAGAATAACAGTACCTCAGCTTTGCCCTTCTGGCTAAAAGCTTTAAAAGACTAAGCTGAAGTCAAGCTGTACTCAAGACTGCAGCCTTAACTTCTAGACTGTTTATTAAAGTAGCTCTTACAGACACACCTGTGTATTTAGAGGGAATAACAAACAGTGATCCTAAAGAACAGTAGTAATTTCCTGCTCTGCATGCCACGCTTCTACACGTAGGCTTGTAAAACTCTGCTGAATGGTACACAATCCTCACCCAGCCCCAGGCTGGATCTTTGAATTCCTCCCTCCATCTTTCACACAACGAAGCAAAAATTTTTACTGCAGTTAAATCCCTTGAGTCAGCTGCATGCATAGGGGAAATTGGGTTTTAACACACTGGAAAGCAGACTGAGAATGTAACCAAGCTGACTGATAAATAAACTCCTAAGGAAACACCTAAACAGCTGAGGGAAAAACGCATAAGTTACAATGACCAATTCAAGCAGTTTATGAAGGCATTGATGTTAATCTTTCAAGTAACCCATAATGCACTCAAACACCTGCTATTAAAAACTTAAGGCTTTTATGAATACCCTCTTACATACAAAAGGAGTATTAAACAGAAGGAACTTGTTTACAGTAAATACAAACATCTGAAAAATCTCTGAAACCTGTTTATACAAATACTAATAAATTCTTTAATATTTTGTACAACTAGAAGGTGCACAGATTGGCATTCAAGCAGTCAATGCTGGCAAACATCTGTCAGACAACAACATGATTTACTTGGATAACAATATAGTTTAAAATGCCATAAATTAAAAAATAAGTTAGTTCACATTTTTTCCCCAGACTTTATGTACATCTTAGTCTTTAATG
Source organism: Dicrurus megarhynchus (assembly GCA_013399195.1). Classification (NCBI taxonomy): domain Eukaryota; kingdom Metazoa; phylum Chordata; class Aves; order Passeriformes; family Dicruridae; genus Dicrurus; species Dicrurus megarhynchus. The sequence goes on along the minus strand of VXAD01003956.1, from coordinate 531,879 downwards.
AGATCGTGTAGCCTTCTTCAGAAGCTCAAGGTCTTTCCGACGGCTTTTGATTGCTCTGGCACAGCCATACTCTTCCAGTTGCAACGGGATATACTTTTCTATCTGAACGAGCCCATGCCCAGCAGGACTGGTCAACAGCTTAACCCAGGATGGCTTAATGTTTCCTCTGAAGCCCAGAAAGGCCAAGCTTCCTGTGACAAAAACAGCTCAGCATTACCAAACCAGCCAAGCTCACTGCAGCACAATACAGGACTGGTTAGATAGCATGCTCCTCCAAAATTCCTTCCCCCACATTATTCAGGACATTAATTCACTCTCAGCTTCATATGCACATCACAAGGAAATAATGATTTGCAATTTCCTTCTTCAATATTTAGTATTAAATTCCCTGGAATCTTAATCTGAAAACACAGTTAATCGGACAGTTGTAAAATGTGCTTTCTCAGACACAACTTGTGCCATCACTCTGAACAGATGAGAGCTACCCCATCTGGCCTACAAACTCCTCATCCCTCAAAATACCAATAGCTTCTCATGTCTACCTTCAAGTTTTTTGAGAACAGGAAATACAAGGAAGGCACAGGATATTGTTTAAAAATAGATTTTCTGAGTGAGGCATAAAATACAGACTTTAGGAAAAAGAGCCTGGGACTCTTTTTGTGTGATCCACAGGCACAAAGAACTGCTAGTTACTTCTCCATTTGCAACAAGCTTCACATAATGGGGTAAAGGGGTTTTCTGCCCCATCTGCTGAAGAGCTGCCCACCTCCTCTCTCAACAAGAGCTGACACACAGCAGCCACACCACTGCAAACTGGCAACCACCCACCACCAGCTACATCCTTCTCACACACCCCAGGAAAAACCCACAAGCCAACACAAACACAAAGACCAAGGTGGTGTCAAAGAAAAGTGAAACATTTCCACCAACCATTGCTCTGAAGGTAAGGTGGTTTCGCTGTCCCCAGGGACATTAAGGCTTCTGCTAAATTATTAGGAATTGTTACATCACCTCTTGTGCTCAGCAGAATGATAGACCTGCAACAGGAACAGTAAAGACACAGCAGCTGTTATAAACACATTTTTTTAATATTCTGCTATGTGCCTTTACAGCTAGCTGCCACATACATGCTAGATGCCCCCAACTCCTTACAAGTACTTATGACATGGAAATAGTCAACCCTTTCTGAGAGCAGTACTTAAAATTTCTTGGGTTTAAACTGACTTTAAATTTAACTTCAAAATCATCGAAAGCTTTTTATTTAAATACAGTTTAATAAATTGAATTTTAAAAAATCAAGTTTAGATATTGATAGAAAATTAGAAATTTAAAATGTTGATTTTTTTCTGACACTAACTCTCTATCTTTACTTAGTGATAAAGAATTTTCTCCCTATAGGGAGAGAATAATACGGTATCTTTCACATAGTCCTTGCCAGTGTCCTTATTAAACAAAAAGTGATTCTTGTTTTAAGCCAAGAACTGTTATTACACTATGTTTTCTTACAGAAAATTATTTTTGAGAAAAAAGATAGGCAACACCAGAAAATTTCAAGTGTTAAAAATCTCCCTAGTTTTCTTAAATAAGGCTAAACTATCCAATAAATATCGCCTATGTTTCTCCTTTTGCCTCAACTTAGACATGTGTTTTGTTCATTTTCAGTGCTCATGTACAATTATCTATTCATCATTATCTAAATCCTTGTCAGAGAGCAGAGCTACAGCCTGCAGGACATACTGGAAATGAGTGGTCATTGCACATACCTTTGTGGAATTCCAGATTTTAAATATCCATCTACACGTCTAATGTCTACTCCAGAAAATAATTTGTTTCCCAACACTGTGCCAGTGCAGGCATCTACCACAACAGTAAGTATTCCATTATCCTTGAAGGAAAACATGGTATCATTGACCTGAATAGGAAGAAAAAAGAGAGAGAAAAGGAAGTTAATATGAAGCAAACAGCAATTCTACTGCACTCAGTGTTAATCTTATTCTAGTTTAGACACAGTAATTTCCTTACAAATACTTGCTTCTCCCTAGCATCTCTTCAATTTTCCCTTTGAAAGGACACTGCTTAATGGGACTTCTGAAATTGCACGGGAGTCTTAAGCTTCTATAGGAATATTGCACCTTCCAGGTGACTTCCTACCTGCCTCAGTCATTGCTCCTGCTTTGGGAAGATAAAATTCAGATAGTGAACCCCCTGGACTTCTTGACAATAACACAGTTAACTGATCCCTGCAGCAGGCTAGTTCCAGCCCAGTCTCCTCCTACTGAGTGCTCTTACTGCTTTGGATATGGCACGCACGTTCCTGGAGTAGTCTAAAGCTGCAAAGGTTAAGCTGCTCATGTGTCATTTGTCTACCTGGGTAACTGAAGGTTCAGCCAGGCCAACAGAGACACTGCAGAACGTGAGGCATGTGCAGACCAAGCTCTGTGGTGCGAGGGTGTCTGCAAATGTTATTTCACCATCACATGCAAGTCTACTTCAGCATCTGAATGGAAAAGCAAACTAAACTACTTTTTATACAGGATCACATCACTGGGCTTATTTGGGCCACATGAGAACAAATACAGGAATCTACTGATTCTTTAGTAATAGCCATCTAGAGGACTTTAGCAAAGCTTAATGGCTTGTGTGACCCATCCCATTAAGTCGCTAATCTGCTTGCACAAGGAAAATTTCAACAAAATGGATTTAACTAACAAATTGTTACAGGTTATGTGTTCTGTTTATTTCCAAAACCAGCCATAAATGTATACCCACACAGATTTAAACATGAAACTGCACATTTTAAACTCTAAAGGGAACATGTTTCTTTTCAGCAGGTAGCATTCAAATATAAAATGGAGCTTGGAAGCTTCACTTTCTGATGTCAAAACATAAGCTTTTTGACTTTGTTTTTTTAAACAATGGACCAATCTTTTCATTCAAGTGAAGAAAACTGAGGTCTGCATTGTGTAGAGCTGTACAACTGTTGTAATACAAACTGCTAAAGTGATATTTAAGAAGAAAACCATAAAGAATACTTACATATATAAATGCTTGCTGACCTTTGCTTGACTCTTTTTCATCAGATGAATTAATCTGCACAAGGAGGTAGTTTTTGTGAGGATCACTGGTGAATACCATCTGGATATCAAACAAAGAAGTTAAGTACACATACAGATGTTTCTTCAACACTTTATCATGCCAGTTTACAACAGACAGCCCACGCTCCCAAGCAAATGTATCCATTTGTCAGCAGCATTATTTATGGTACTAGTTATCTTAATAAATACAATGATACATAGTGTAACCTATTTCATCCCTTAATTTCAATATTTTTCTCAGCTTGTATAGCCGCAACAATTTCAAGTTCATGCTAATAAGCAAAGATCCAAACAGAGAGAGGGTTGGCCATGTAGATCTCTGCGGCAAAGCTCTCCATACTGCAGTGCAAGACATCATCCCTTTTCTGTAGACTTGGAGCAAGAGTTGAAAAAAAGAAGAAAAAAACCCTGAAACCTTTGTGCTACAGAAAGGACTCCAAGCCTTCAAGGAGTCCAAGATTAACTAGCAAATTAACCAAAGATTAAATTAAGCAAGATTAACCACTGCAAATTGCTAAGTGCAGTATTCTGTGCCGAAAGACTGAAATTGGGACTTAAATTGAGTAGACAGCATCACCAATTCAACAGTTCATGAAAGTTTCTACTTATTTTACTTTACCTGAGTTGTGCCACATTTTGTACATGGTACAGTAGTTTTTTGTGGCATCTGCTTTATGACGGTTGGTACTTGGTAATACTTTGAGTAAGCTTTTGCCATGCAATTACTTATCCCTTTTGATGAATCTTTGGTCACAATCTTGATCCTTTCACATCCCTGAGATGAGCAATAACTGTGACCATCCCTATTATATTTGGCTTGAAGAAATAAAAACAGTAATCTACACAAAAAGGGGAAAAATAATATAAATTAACTGGTGAAATACAGGTATTTATGTTCAATCTTAATAGCTGTAGTTCATGATTTTCAGAAGCAGAGAAACTACAGTTTTCACTTCTGCACCACTATCTAAATGTTTCAAAGTATTTACAGTTTACTAGAGTTAGGAAATCCCTAACGACTTATCTAAAATTCCCCAAAATTAAAGGAGACATCAATATAAATGCAGATGCTTTGCAAAGAAGAACCAGTCCTCAGATCAGTGGCTTGCAGGAAACAAAAACCGAACTGCAGAGCATGAATTTTTTCCTTGATCACAGATCTTTGCAGACATGCAGCAGAAGTATTCAGTTTCACCCATCAGCACCGGACAATATAGTTGTGCTGCTTCAAATGCCTGGAAATGCAGTTTAGGGTGTAGTGTTCAATAATGTTCACAGAAGACTGGTAGCTCTTCTATCGCATATCAGACTGTTATCAGAGCAGCTCTTACACAAGCAACATAAATGTCTGCTCAAAAACTACATTCATTTGTGTATTTATTACAGACAGGCACAGCGGCAGGTAATGGAACAAAATAAATAAGAGAACAAATTATAAATTTAGAAACAACGTTTGCAAAACACACAAGTGATGTACATAGGACTTAATTTATTGAAAGTTGACTATATCTAAAACCTCTCAGATGGGTCTTAGTGGCCTCTGTCAGAAGTACTTTTGAAAGAGAGACTAGGACTTTTAAGTTCTTTTGAGACAGCTGAAAACAGATTAGGATTTTCAGAAATATAATTTTTAAATGTTGGAAGATAAAGCTTCTTGGAAATTTTTAGAATTTTCAGTTTAACAAGAAAACACACATTTTCTCTGAAGACTAAGAAATTAAATCCTAAAAGGCACTGCTCTGCAGCACACCAGAGACTATATTTTCCCCAGACATGGGATAGGAAATATCTCTGGCAACTGTGGTGCTCTTGAAAAGTATTTCAATGACAACCATGGTACTTTGGACATTTAAAGACACATAAACATTGTTCCAAAGGCTTTTGGGGTCCTTCTCAACAGCTTTCCTCTTACGCAGGTGTCCCAACCAGCTACTTTTAACATTATAAAACTGGACATTTCAAGGTTAAACAACATCTTCCAGTAGAATCAAATTACAGGAGTTACCCAGTACTGTTGTCAAAGTAAAACCTCTTGTCTGATCGATTCTTTTCAAGCTCCATCATCGAAGATACAGGCGTGTAGCGCTCCACCTTGCTTGACAGAGCAGATGACCGCCTCTGAAAGGCTTCCAATACTATAAGGAACTCTGTCTTTGGTTGGTAACAAAGACCAACACGAATCCAGTCATTCCTAAAACCAAAATAAAATGTATGAGTCCTCGTATGAACATTTTAGGTGTCAATACAGAGCAAACAGATCACTCCAAGAAAAAGAAACAGGAACATGAAAAGCTCCTAAACCCCCAACCAGATGACTGAATCTGCACAGTCTTTCACTAAACACTTTCGTAACTCTGATTCTCTCAGGATGTATTTGATTATACACTTCAGAGATATCTGTCAACAAAATCAGGTAGGATAAACTATTCAATTTCATAGTTATTCTGCTCAGCTTTACTATTTGTACATTTTCTTCTCCAAAGGTGTTTCCTTAAAGACACCTGTACTGGACAAGTGTTTAACTTCAGGTGCAGGTCTATTCATACTTAGTATCTGTAATTACTTTTCATACTTTAGTAATTATGAAAAAAAAATCCCAAACACAAGCTCTGGTCTTCCAGGTGGTTGCAAACTCACGCACAGTAATTCTGTAGGACATAACTTCAGTACTGCCCTATGGATCAAAGCCAGAAAAGAAAGTAAACATACTTGTTGAAGTTAATGAGATACAGATAGGTGACATTTGGAGCTTTTCCATTCCAATGTATTGTATAGCCCTTTTGGAGCATCACTACTGGCTGGTATTGCTGAAAGGCAGCTGCTCTCTGATTAATACCTCGAAGAACCATAGGATTGCCTGGATACTCATCTCGGACGATAGTCATGGAAAGATTCTGTCCATTCCAGGTTTGGACATAAACCTACATTTTAAAGAGGGTGAAAAGAGGAAGATTTGGTCTCTTTGCAAAAGAAAATGAAATAGTGAAGCATAATCAGTACATTATTAACCAAAATGATGCAATTTGATGTTCTGAGTTATGTAATACGTAAATCTCTCCCAAATAAAAGTCCTATTTAAAGAACTATTATAGATTTTTCCCATTTTACAGACAAAAAAAGGTATGGAGGAGAAAAAAAAAAAATCAGCTATGATACTTGGCCACACGGAACAGGAACCAGAATGGGAATCAAGCCTGTAAGACTTGTATTCAGAAGGTGGTATTTAACATCTCCAGGACACAACCCAACAAACCAAACCCCTTAAAATCCACTCTGTGAAAAAAAAGCAGACAGAACTTGAGTGGAATAAGACACCTTCAATGGAAAAATGTTTTAGCAGATACAGGTGCAACATAGAACTCTTGGCAAACATACACATTTAGTTTTATCTTGCAGCATCTAGTACTGTACCCTCAGTCTGCTGAGAGGAAGCATGATACATATACAACTGGCTGAAAAGTGCAATATGAATAAAAGCATTTTTAAAAGTAAAAAAATTTTGAAATCTGAAGAGAGGTAATTTGTGTTTCTTACACTACCTGACTCCACAACCAGTTCATATCATAGATTTGCTCCAAATAAAGCCAAAAGTACTAGCCTGTGCATAGTTCCCACTGCAAACCACTCCACTCCATTCCGTGATATTAATGCATTTGGGGTGTTGAATCAAGTAATTATCCATTCGGCCCACATAGGTATCCCTGTAGCCAGTCACTGAACCATCTAGATCATGAAATATTGAGTTCTTGTCACCATCCAGATCTCCTTCTTCAAACCAGGGACCAGGCTTTCCAAAGAAGGCTTTCAAAGAAACCTGACAACAACAGCAAAAATTTTTCCCCAGGTGAAACACAGACTAACATTTGTACATGTGCAGAAACACAGAAATTTGACAAAGCTAATTAAAAACTTCACAGCAAGGATAGCAGAATCTTGCAAAACAGACATGCTAGGTCATGGCTCAGGTAATAGGCTCAGGCTAGCTCTTGCTTCTGAACAGTGTTAATATTTACTGCAGAAAATTAATTACTAAGGATATACCAAACCTTACAAAAATTTCCTTTTGGCTTTACCACAAGCTACGAATCATTTATTGTAATATATCCTACATCTCTCTTTGTATTGGTTTTTTGCTCAGGAGATAAAGGATACACTCTGGGTGACCTCCAGCCAGGACATAAAATCTGGAGTAGGTATGCATAGAAAGGATGACCTACAGCTCTTGTCTGCGTATGTTAAATACAAGAAAAGAAAACCATTTACAAGACTTAAGGAAAACTTGTAATAAACTTACGTTTGGACCAAACTTCACAAGAGAAATGTTATTTTTTGGAGTCATCTGCCATGGATTTTTCATCAAGAATCCAACTGCACTGGTAAATCTATCTGGAGTTGGCACAAAGTTTTTAAATGTGCACTTGGTAAGGTGAATAGGTCCATCATAAATCTGAAAGCCTCTGATTGGAAATGTCCTGTTGATGCAAGCAAATATTTATATCATCCTGTAACAAAACGCGTGATACGCTTGAATCTGTGTCAAATACATTTCCTCTCACAGAAATCAAGAAAGCAACAATTAGAGAATGACTCGCAAGATAGATTTTAGTAAAGGAAATTTAGTTTCTGTGCTTCTCTAATGAGTCAAAAAATCCCCCACTCTTAAATTTTCCTGTTAGCAGAGCTGTCACTGGCCATTTGCAAATGTGCCCTTTTTCTGATATGAGAAATACAGCAGAAAAGTAACACCACCTACTCTTTGACTGATCATGGCAACTGGAAGTGACTGTAGACTGGAGGAAAGCCAACACCACTTCTAACTTGAGGAAGTAACACCCAGAGAATGGCAGGTTGGTAAGGTTTAGCTTGACCCCCAGGAAGATGATGGAGCAGCTAATCCTAGAAACCACTTCCAGGTACCTGAAGGACTGGAAAGTCATCAGGAATAATCAGCATGGATTCACCAAGGAGAAGCTGATAAACTTCTCTGATGAAATGACTGGCCTGGTAGCTGAGGGGAGAGCAGTGTACACAGTGTACCAAAACTGCAGTAAGACTTTTGACACTGTGCCCCATACAATCCTCATGAAGTATGGGCTGGATGAGAGGACAAACAGCTGGGCCCCGAAGGTGATGGCACAGTCTACTTGGAGACTAATAACTGGTGATGTACCCCAGGGGTCAATACTGAGTCCAGTCTTGTTCCTTATCTTCATTAGTGATCTGAATGATTAGGCCAAGTATAGTCTATGGGCCAAGTTTGCAGAGGGCACAAAACTGAGTGAAGCAGCTGATGCACCAGAGGGTTGTGCCATTGTGCCACCCAGACAGACTCTGACAGGCTGGAGATACGGGCAGATGGGAACCTCATGAAGTTTAACATGGGGAAATGCAAGGCCTTGCATATTGGGAGCAACAACCCTTTGCACAAAGCGAAAACGTCCTATGGGTCCTAGTGGAAACCAAATTAACCATAAGCCAAACAATGTGCCCTTGCCACAAAGGAGCCAGAGGTAACCACAGCCTCACTGTGAGAAGTGTCACCAGCAAATTCAGGGAAGTGATACATCCTGTTTTTTCAGCATTGGTGAAGCAACAGCTAGAGCGCTTGTCCCCAGTACAAGGCAGATACGGAGATACTGGAGAGTTCAGCAAAGGGCCACAAAGATGATCAAGTCCCAGGAGCATCTCTCACAGGAAGAAACACTAGGAGACATGTTCAACTTGGAGCAGAAAAGGCTCAGGCAGGAATCTCAATGTATAGTATCATCTGCAAGGAGGGTGCAAAAAAGATGGAGCCATGCTATTCCCAGTGACAAGACCAGGAGCAATGGACACAAGATGAAACACAGGAGATCCCTGCTAAACATCAGGAGAAACTTTTTCACTGAGAGGATGACTGAGCACTGGCACAGGTTGCCCAGGGAAGTTGTGGAGAATCCATCCTTGGAGATGTAGTAAAGACGCCTGAACGTCATTCTGGAACATGAGCCCTAGGTGACATTTCTTGAGCAGGAGAGTTGGACAAGATGACCTCCAGAGGCCCCTTCCAACCTCAGTGGTTCTGTGATTCCACTCAACAAGACTGAATACCTCGTATCACCACCACACCAACTTCTCCCCTTTAAATGGTTGAACAGCAAAAAATTAGGGTGCCCTGGGCCCACTTCACCCTTTGTCCTACTTGGCCAAGGATGTGAGGGGCCACAGCCTGGAGCTGCGTGGGCATGGCCAAGACACTGTGCTACTTGATACCATGTTACATCATGGCTAGGAGAGGAGGCGGGGGAAAGGGACTCCCTCATTTCTTCAAGGGAGGGCATTCCTTTTCCAGGGAAGCAGTGGGGTAACCCTGGTCCTGACCAGAGGATTTGTCCACTGGAAGAAAACTGTGGGGTGCTGATGGTCTGTTGGCCATTTTGTTCTTCGTCTTGGGGGCCACACAGTGCCAGGTTGAGTGGTAAGCATTTTTTTGTACATAAATCACCTTCTTTTTGTATACTTTTGCTATTAATATTGTTGCTATTTCTGTTCATTTTCTTAACCTCATTGTTTCCAGTACACTGTTCTTATCTCAGCTCGAGATCTCTGCCTTTTGTCTTTCTCACCTGTGGAGGTGGGGAAAGGCTGCATGAGGCTCAATTTCCAGCTGGGCTTAAACCAAAACAGTCTTCTTTCCTACCCTGTGGCAAGGGTAGGACTTGTTAAACGAGCATCAGTGCAAGTCAAAGAGAAATGAGAAGGATCATGGTCACAAATTGAGATTTGTCACAGACAGACTGCAGTCTGTAATCCCAAACTGACCTTTGAAATTCTTTTACCTGAAAGTTCTCTTCCAGACCCAAATATCTTTTAAGACTAAGGTTTCATTTAAGTAGGATAATTTAAATTGCTACAGAATAGTAACCTGTGGAAGCATCAGATGAACCTGCCTCAGCAAAAAGGTGAGAGTGACACAGCTGCACACATAGCATTAAAAAAAAAAAAAGAGAGCATCACTTTCACTGGAGTCTTAATCTCTCATAGCTCAACCACGAAGGGTCTTTACATCTGATATGGAGAATATTTCTTGCATTTCTACTCCCTTCATTCATGACATACTTACCGATTTCTAGGCAGAGTGCGTGTCTTGTTGTCTGTTCCTCCAGTTCCCACATACTTATTTTGTCCACCCTGAAACCCATAATTCTTGCTCTCCCCTATGAACAGCGACTCTGATACCTCCTGGCTGGCACCTTCATCATTTGGGAAGCTCCCATCACTATCAAAACAACATCAGAGGTAAGTCTTCAGCCACAACTCTCCAGCAGATGATAATACCAAGGCATAGTACTACTTTTACTTCTCTAACAGTCCTCCTCAAGCAAAGCGGTATAGACTTGCTGTACAATACACAAATAGATTTAATCATTAATAGAGGCTAACTCGCTGAAATGTTCAGCAGAGCCAAACATTAAAATTTCTAAATCCCTTTGTAGTGCAGCACTTTTTTATTTACAGCCCACTTTTGCAATCTTAGAACCAGTTCGTCATCATCCAAATAGCAGCAATTTTAGCTCACTACCTAAGTTACTTGATATTTTTCATTAGAAAGAGCCCTTACTCCTGCTAAATGCTCACCCCTTTCTTTTCCATTACTCACTTTCAGCTGGAAAACAAAATACTGCCCAAGGAGTCACACACTACCAAGAATACCTAGATAAATATAGCCTTTCTGGTAAGGAGGCAGGAAACTGTGGTGCAAACCAAGCACAGGTTGAACTGAAGTGGAAACTTTGGTAGCTGTGCCAGTTTACAGCCTCTATAACATCATCTGCACGACTGGAAATACAACCTGGCCCCAAACTGAAACTACAGCCTTATGAAAGTATTCCTATTAATTTCAATAGATGCATGTAGATTTTCTAAGCTTCTAAGCAAGGAAACACAGAAATGATTAACAAAGTACTCACCTAGCAAACGTCAAACCTATTCCATTGTCTGCAAACCTACAAGAAAGCCCAAAGCATCAGTTGTTTTTTCTGAATTATCCTACAATCAGCTAATGTAAGAGCACATCCTGCTATGCACTGAAAAAAGCTTGAATTTTTCTATTAATGGAACTTAGAACAACCACACACTTAACTTTTCTAAAAGCATTGTTGTTAAAAAGTAATTAAATAATTTTCTACACATATTAAGCGGGACTTGAGAACTTCAGGGAGACAACAGAAATCCCAGTCTGAATTTACTGTCCCTACCAACTCCTAGGCTCTTTTTACTACAGTTGTTTTTTTTGCTGTTTAAGGCAGGTTCTCATCTAATCACATAAAATTTGCATATTTGAAGTAGTAGGATGGTATGAAAGCTGGTCATGATATTGAGAAGTTCCTCAAGTTAACCATCAACCCTCTCCTACAACCCTGTCGTAATGTCCTTTCATAAGCAAAGCTTCAGGGAGAACTTCTTAACAGCACACAGCTGTTTGCTTCCAAATACCTACCCAGCGTTTTGAATGAGGATATCCCCTCCCCTGACCCAGGCCCCATGATCATTGTTTTTGAAAGAGATTAATCTGTCAATCAGGGCAGCAACTCGGGGCTTTTCAGGGTCTGCATCTTGATGAGGTCGAAACCTGGGAGAGATAAACACTCAGTACAAGAAAACTTTTTATTTTACATGTGCCATATATGTTGCTCTGAGTAAGCCTGAAAGATAAACACTCATCTGATGGGCAAATTCCACTCTGCTTCATGTTTGGAATGAAAGAAGCTAAAAGCAGGTACAGGTCTGGCTCTCTATTACTAGAAAATTACTAGTCTTTAGGGTATAACGAAGCAGGAACATGAAACTTCTCTTTTCCAGTAACTCTCACAGGCTCTTGCTCAGTCTCCCTAAGTTTCTTTAGCTGCCTTTAGCCTCCCTTTATCCCCTTTTTCTTTTTGCCCTCTCCACTTGTACTGAAGCATTAATGTGGAAGTTTGATGAAGGGAATTAAAAGCTCCTTGGAAGGACACGCAGGGCTGACATTAGTTATGCAAGCACAGTCTGGACATTTGTCTAACTGGTCCTTCAAATGTTTCAAACTCTTCTGACCTACAGAAGTGATTCCTCTTTAGGCATGCCTGAGATTTTTTTTTATTGCATTGCTACGAAGATGGTCTTGTACAGTAAATTATGACTGGAATCTAGTTTATATAGTAGGAAGAAACAGTCTGGTTTGAAGAATTGGTAAAAATTTTACTTCATTATCCCCAAGACCCCAGAGAAAAAATCATACGTTTTAAAAAATTGCAAACAGGCATTTTGAGTGGGTAAAGATAACTATGTCTACTGCCCCAAACATCTAAAATGTTTTTGTTCAGATTTGGATCTTCCCCCTCCCCATCCAAGGGAGAAAGGGGAAAATAGGTAAATCTTAGGTTCTGATAGTCTCAATCTTCTCAATTAACACTTAAACCCCTCTGGTCTGGTTCCATGTACAATGTTTAGGGGCCTCACGTAGTTACGCAGTGCTTCCTTCCTTTTCTTTCTGCTGTGAAAAACGACCCCATTTCATGCACTGAGTTTCTTGCATCCTCAACACACTACAGGCTCTCAGAGGGCATTTGACCCTCTCAAGTTCCTCCTGACTACCTGTAAACCACAAGGGTTATATGGGCTTTCTGTCAAAATATGTAACTAGCAGGTTAATTTCCAAATTATGAAGTATTGAGTATCATCAAAATTTGGAACTTCCCTCTTTCCATCTGCACCAGTCACTTAACTGTCCTTGTCCTAAACACAGGTCAATTGACAAAAAAGATAATCCTATGAACCATACTTCAGTGCTAATGCTTAGTTGACACAATAAAATATTTTCAGATAGAGTTATCCAATACTTTCATTTAACCACTATCCCAGGGTATTTCATTTGAAGCTCAGGACAAGACTAATCAGGCACAGTATAACCTAACTTTCCTAGACTCTCCATTACTTTCTCTCACTTGTAAACTAAAGAAAATGTGATTGATTGTACCACCTCTGCAAAGAGCCTTCAGTAGAACTCTACCACTGAGCTATGACTTCGAAGTCTAGAAGGAAAGGCAGAAACATTCAGCAGTAGGGAAGGCGAGTGGATGCACTACTGAAGCCTTTTTCTAACCATTAGCTAAAACTGAGTCATAAATCAGAAGATCATGTTTTAAAGGATTATTTTCCTATTAGCGGGAATTCCAGAAAACATTTCAAGCGTGACAGTAGAGCATGTTTAAAACAATGTCTTCTAAGAGGATGAAAACTATCCTGAGCAAAAGCTCAGAAGAAACCCAAATCCTTAAAGAGACACCATCTCTGTTGTTCCCAAGACAGATGAATAAATGAGGGAAAAGAACATATATGCACTTACTATTTGGGTATAATTTATAAATTATTTTATTGTTTTAAAAGGGTTTTTCCCCATATGAGTGTAAGGGCAGTCTCAAAACTTTGCCATTTTTCACTCACTTGAAAGAAAATATCCTTTACCTTGCATTGTTGTCCAAACAAAGATATTCTCTGGGATCATCAGCACTAGCATTAGTTGTTTTAACACCCTTATCAATGAACAAACCAGCCTGAAATAAGGAAGGAAAGAAAATTCATACTATCCAAAATTAAAGATAAACATGAAATTTTTTAAATTTAAGCATTGCATTCTATACACATGTTAGAAACTCTTAGATCTTTCAGTTTGGCTTTAATTGGCATATTGTCTTAGGGAAAACTAGCTGATTAAGATACTAAACCAGTCTGTGCTAAAAGGAAAGGAATTATCTGTGATTAAAAAAAAATAAAGGAAAATTATTAAAGTTCACTTCTAATTTCTTTCACAACATCTATTTAAGGTTTTCTATTTATTACCAGATGCTGTTCTGGAAAATCTGGAAGCCAATCTTGTGGCGATATCAAATCATTCTCATAAATAAAAATAAATAAATAAAAGAAAAGAAAAGCCAAAATCCACTGTGAAAAAGCCTTTGTATTTCACTTTAAAACTAAACTACCTTTACTACTAAAGATTATTTTGGTCCAAGCAGTCACAAGCTTGAAATTCAATAATCCAGTATGAAATACATTACTTGAGAAAATAAAAGCATGAGGAAGCATTTGTGCTCTTTTACCTGAATTACATACAAATATCTACACTACTTTCATCTCTGATCCAAATTACAATTACACTTGAGTCTTACACAAAAGCAGATTCTCAGACCTGCTGGTGGAGTTCTCTTTCAACAAGGAATTTTAGCATACAAACTGCTACACTTGCTTAAAGATGATACTAGTTATACAGCTGAACTCTTTTCTTCACAATGCACTTTCCTATTCAGTATGTTTTAATTCCAATCTGAACAAAATGCTCTACAGTCCCAAACACACTGTTAACACAGCTTCCATAAAACATTGCATCACTTCTTGGTATTACAGACAACCAACTGTCAAGCAACATCAGTTTCACTTGGCAAAAAAAAATCCAGTAATGATTCTATGAGGTTTCAATGGTTAAACTATGACACTCTCCTGCAGCAACCAAACACAAGTAAGTATTTATTTAGAGTTAGGTGGATTTGTAAACGTCATTATATTTATATATACACACAGCAGCTAGATTCCAAATGAAATACTTTAAGGACTTAAGCTGAAGTGAAACTTTAGCTGAGATGTGGAAAAGGTTTGAAATTCATACTAACAAAACACTCCTCAATGACTGTAGGCTGAGAACTCCATAAGATAACTTGCAAGTAACTGACCTCCTGAAAGCAATATTGAAGCTTAATCTCTAGCCAGAGACTGTGTCACCATGTGCAAACACCTGAATTACTATACATTGGAGACTAAGGAAAATAAGTTGCAGCTAATGTAGCAAGCTATTAGATGAATCATTACTATAATAAACTTTGATTCTTCACGGATCAGCTTTCTTCGGAGTAGGAAACAAAGCTATAAAGAATAGCATCTGAAATGCTACTTCAGTGAAAAAGTATTTTATTAGAAGTAGTAATTGATTTTAGTTGGTTTTGTCTTACAAGGATCTGAAACAGTGAATACTCAAAATGCAACTAGAAAATATACCCAAGCTGATTACCTTAAAATTAGAATGAACCCTGTTGTTATAGAAGAGTCCTAGGGGTGTAAGCTCTGATTTGGTTTCAATGGCTAAACTATGAGAATCTCCTGTAGCAACCCTGTGGAACAAATACCATATTCCAGCATCCTGCAAGTAAGGAGAGAACAACATTACTTGTAAGTGATTCTGATTACTATTGGTGCTGATACATCTATGCACAGAAAAAGTGTACAATAAGTTGAATTTGGATATTTTAAGTAAAGAAGCAATTAAAAACATAGCCCAATGGAAGTGTACCCAACGGAATATACATTTTTAAAATAAAGTCTCCAAACAACTCTTTAATCAGTGAAAAAAGTGGGATTTTGCAAATAAGGCTATATTCTAGTGGACAATATGAACTAAAAAGTGTTTTGCTTCTCAGTGGAGCCCTTTAACACCACATTTTTAAGATGTTCTAATATTTCAAAGCAGAAAAGCGTCCAAGTTAATGTAACTTTTGCATTTCAGTTATGCAAAACAGATTTTCATTTACTAGTAGATAATACTATTCGCAGTAAGATACTCTAATTCCTCCTCTCCTTCCTGTTCCAGCCTGTTAAGGTTGGTTCATCCTTGCTCCCATGAGAATTTAAATGGCATAGCCAAAAAAACCCACAAGAGCTTTCAGAAGACAGGAACAAAAGCACATCAAGAAATCTAGCCAATTCAGGGCACTGTGCCAATAACATGCAGTAATAATTTTAGTCTCTGTTCATTTTCTATACTTTAACATCTCTGCTCTTAAAGAAGCTGGATTTATCTGCTAAATGAGACCCACAAAATGTCCCTTTCAGTGACATGAGCAGTTTGTCATGAATTACACCCATACACCTGCATTCACAAGAGGTGGCATCATGACAACACCTGCACAGCAGACACCTACAGACATGAAAAATTGTGCCTGACCACAGGCTGTATGTCCTTAAAAAATAAAAAAAAAATCACTTTGCAAGGCACATTAAAGGGTTAAATGGTAGCTAAAGATACACTGGGTTCTCCATCCCATGAGAAACAGTCATCAACCTTTTCAAGAAACATGGACAAAGCCAATTCACCCTGGCTTAAAAGATTTCATGCATTTCATTCCAAGAATATACCAAGTTTCCTAACAGTGCAGGAAAATCTCCATTACAGTAACGTTCCCATCCCAGTGTGTAATGATGACGCACTGACATTTCTGGTGATTAACCATTACAAAGCAAATATGGATGTTCCATTAATAAAAATACCAAAATCTTACCTCACATATAATTAAGTACAGCTCTGTGCTTGGCAGACTCAAGTAAATTTTATTCAAAACACCCCCTGATGCTTGAAAAATAGACTTAAATAAACTTAAAAGCTTGTTAAGCATCTGCAAGCATTCAGAAATATGAAAAAGGGGTTGTTTTTTCTCTTCTCTCTCATACACACAAAAACAAAAGAAACATCTATTGCCTATACAGCCTTACAGTAGGCTTCACTGCATAATAAAGGACCTGGGGGAGAAATGGAATTATTCGGTTGTGAATTGCTCTAGTTTATACCAGCAAAAGCTCTATAGTGCAGAGTTTGTATGAAGACAGTTGAATTATTCTGTTTCTGAAACACAGTAAGCTGTGGTCCCTTTACCCTAATGCATTTACATCCATGCAAGGGAAGTATATCAGAGTGGCTAAACTTTGTAAGAGACAAAAGTTTTTTCAGTTTTTTTCCTTCTGTCAGGCACATCCTGCTAACAAAAGGAAGTGACATCTACTGGGACGAGCTACACAGGCAGAAAAAGACCTTGCAGGACTTTAACACCAGATCAAAGAAGCGGTTTAACTTAGCCTTAAACTTTAGGCAATGCCTAAACCAGGTATATTACATAAAGCAGGCAAAATAGAAAGATATTCTGTTGGTCACAAAAGAACTGGTTTAATTTGGTAGGTGTGTCCAGATCCTTCCTAGTGGCAAACAGTCAAATAGCAAAGTTTGTCAAAACAAACAGAAACAAACCCACGACAATAAAAGCAATAAAAATTAGACCACACAAAAGGCAGAATAAAATTTTCTGATTTTTTTTAATGCTATAGGTATTTCAACTCAGTTAAGTATTTTGAATCCTATTCTATTTATTAATAACAGTTATCTGTTAAAAAATAAATTACCTATTTATGTAATTGTTATTTGTTAGAGATAAATGTTATCTGTGGCTAAGAACACACAGGCTCATTCTTCCAACACTGGAGCTTTTGCAACAACAACAAACAACCTTTCCTGTTTTCGATTCCCACGGATCTCTTTGGAAAAATCCAATTAAAAACCTTACATATCTCAGCCTCTCATCCAATATAGAACAGACTCCAGTCCCCTCCTCTACTATATGTACAAACCTTTACTTCAAAGGCAGCTATGACAAGATATTTAAACTAATACAATGCTCAGGACAAGCAAAACTCTCAGCAGTCACAGGCTGGAAACAACTGACTAACCACTGACAGAAAATAAGTGTTTTAGCAATGAACACCTTTTCATAGTAATTTTTCATTCCACTGACTACAGCTCTTGCAGAGCTGTCACTAAACTCATGACAACCTACAGAAAACACAAAAGACCTAGTATGAAATGCACCAGTTCTGTGAAAATAAAAGGATTTTTACATATACGCATTGACACTACTGTCAGGTCTATTAACTACAAAGATCTCTGCTCCAGCCACAACAAAGATTTTTGGCATCTCTTAAATGCACACCTAGACACACACTGCACTTTCAATGCCAATATGCTGTCAAAGATAAAAAGATTCATATATAAAAAAAGAAAAATATATGTATATTTGGCAGTAAATGTTACACATTTTACAAATGCCAGTGACATGAGAAGTTTGTCATGAATTACACCCACATGCCTCACCTGTGAGCCTGCTGCTGCATTATTTATAAGATGATTGTTGGGATGAGAAATCCAGAATGTTGAAACGGCCCTGAAATAATATTCAGAAACAAGTTACTACAGAAAACCTCTAGCTCCAATAGAAATATCTCCCCATTTTAATAAGCACATCAGAAAAAGCTAAACGGATGAAGTAACCACTTCACATTCAAAATAAAAATCACAAAACCTCCCACATCTAAAAGTCAAAAATGCCCTTTTTTTAGTTCAGTGCACAGTATTGTATTTAATGTTGGCAGCTATCGCATGCAATGATAAACTGTTTTAAGAAGCTTTCACAAGAAATAAGTAGTATTCAGAAAAAATAGTGGTGATAGCTTGGGAATATGCACACATTTATGCAGCAATGAAGATGTTCAATACAGTTTTAAGGCCCCAAGTATCGTACAAAACAACAATATTCCTATAAACCAATTTTTTTTCTTTTATTAAAGACTAAATGCTAATTTTTATTACTATATTTTAAATACCAGTACTATGTGAACTCCATTCATTAAATTATAGATAAAAATGTTTCCATCTGTATTTTGCAAGAGATCATCAGCAGTTTAACTTCTGCCGCTGGTTGGGTTTTACTTTGTCACCATGACATACTCACATGCAGTCTGTGGCTGGCACTGGGACATAATTTCCATATACCTTATCCCTAATCCCAATACACATGCTGCTGTTTCTGTCTGTAGGTAGAATAGTGCCTGGTTTTGTGACTAGCCCAAGGTTGTGGAACAGAGTATTCCTCTGCTCAATGCCATCTTCTATGAAGAAACAGTGACCTAGTGTGTCGTAGCCAATGGTGTCCTTTATCTGCAGAAATACAAGTTCATTATGTCAGTAGTAACAGCGCTTACTGAGATTTATTTGACAAATATCATCTAGTTTTACTGTCTTGGCACAGCTGCAGAGTGAAGTATCAGTATGAGCAGCTCAGATGATTCAAGCACATAGTTTTATTTATCCCTTACAAACACACTGCTATGTCTGGAGAGCTTAGCTGCCTTACAGCTGTCTTACAGCTAGCTGCTGTAAAAATCTGAAAAATCAGAATGCTGAGAACTGTTAAATTACTGTTTGCAGTAAAGTATTTATTCACTGAAGTAAGAAACCACTGCTGAGCCTCAGATTCACAAAAGGGATGGGATCATTCTGGCGTCTAAATGCTCTTTATAACATTTATTTCAACATAGTACGTTTTACTCTCCTTGCACCTACCAGCAAACCATTAGTTGCATGAACAGTCACACATCTGGAAAAACAGTGATGAATGGAAAGACCTTCCAGATAAGTTTTAAAAGTATATCCTCCTTTTTCATCCACATCCCCACAGAGGTGAAAGTGAACAGGATAACTTCCAATCTGCTGCTGGCCCATTTGCTTCAATTCCACATAGGAGAGATGAACAGATGTAAAATTCTTGAAANAAAAAAAAAAAAAGAAGTCCAGAGTGAACAACCAATTATTTTCTTTTTAACCAATGGAAATTTTAAGTTAGTACATCATGTACCCCAGATGTACAGAACCGAGATGTACACAGTTGCCACAGGCCAACATAACAAAAGTTAGAACAAACATTACTGTATTGCTCTACAAGATGCCTTACAAAACTGTATCCTTCATAAATAAATTTAAAATTTAAATCTCCATGTGGCTAAAACAGAGGAATTTTCACCAGACATATTGCCACACTTTACCATTTGGCCTTTACCAGGCGGCACATTAAATATTCTTACAGGTACTGTCCAACCAAAGAGAAGTCACCCACATCTGGATGTGTCTGTAATGAAGCTGCACCAGCACAGTCCACCTGGGACAGGCTTAGGTGGATAAAAACCACAGAATAACGCAGACTCAAAGGAACATGTTGAGATATCTAGTCCAGTCGAGAGCTCGGTGCTGGGTCAGCTTCATAAGACAGCTGCTCCGCACATTGCTCAGAGAATGCCTCTAGTCACAGAGATGCTCATGATGTCAATTGGTTCTACCATTTCCCCAGTATGTGAGCATAATTTGCCTTCTTTAAGCCTGGTCCCATTGCCTCTTGTCGTATCACCGTGCACCTCCAAGAACTGCTGTGGCTGCTCTGAACCCTCACCAGTACCTGAAGACAGTAACAAGATCCCTCCTCTCAGCTCCCTGTCACTCATCACCACATACTGCCACATATCACCTTTCCTGGACACACTCCAGTGCATCTACATTTTCATTGCAATGGGAACCCAAAACTGGACACAGCACTCCAGAGAAACATCTTTATTAAGGAATATATGAAATTATGTATTGTATGATCACAATCAGACAACTTCACATTAAAGTTACCATGTATGAAGTAAAATCATAATGGGGTTGTACCAGTGATGCAGGAAAGAGAAAGCATTTTCTTCCACCCAACTTGCTTCGAAAGCATAAACCAAGTGCAACAGCTAAACTGCAAGAAGCTAACATGAGGGAAAAAAAAAACACAAACAAAAAAAAACCAGAAACCAAACCCAAACAACCTTTTTTTTTTTTTTGTAACTTCACTTCATTAACTTACCTGTACTTAGTATTTATCAAAAATACCTATTTTCGTCTGTACTTTGTCCTCTAGGGAAATCAGTAGTATTTTTTTTTCCCTCCTCCTCTAATTGAACTCTTAAAGTTTGCATGCCTAACATAAAGAGGGATGGTCAAAACCAGGCATCCCTCATCTCTAGCTCTTCCTATTGAAAAGCACCAAAACTGCAAACCAATGCCTCTCCTCACTGCCACTAAGCCTCCTTTAGGCTACTGTCCTAGTGACCATCAGGAAATCCAGGATGATCAAAAGTTTTTACATTTCTTAATGTCTAGGATCCCTCTGCTTGAGCATGTAAGATTAGCATAAGCCAAAAATGCTTTCATTTTTGTGCTAAACTCTAGGTTTGGCAGCAGACACCCACTACTCAGAACAGTCTCCTGGGAACAATTTAACTTTGATGAGTCAAAATGTTTGTTTTCTACCTTCCAGACAACTGAAGGTCTGCTGTATTTACACTTTTGTGGCAATCAAGGTCACACGTTGCAAGATTAACAGATTGTCATTATCTTCTTTCATTACATTGTAGGAATATAAAAGGTGCCTTGAGTCCACCTACTTTTCTTCCACAAAACAAAAGCTGCCACATAGTAGGAAAGGGCTTATTTTTTTCCCACTCTAATGTCCACCACTATGAAATTAAAATCTGTATCCAAATATATTAGAAAGAGGATTTAAACTGTGATGACCACATAATGAGCACAAATATATTTGCAATTAAAATTTGAGGCCTCAAACTTCTCTAGCATCAGGGAAGCACTGCTGCTCAAATCTTTCATCTAAAAATGTAAGTGAACACAAGTTTAAATACTAGTTTCTATAACACTACTTTCACTCATAAACCAGCTTAGTTTATGTTCATAATACAGTAAGTTAGAAGCAGTTTCCTTTACGTAACCTTAGTACTTTCTGATTTTTAAGAAACTAAATATAAAAACCCATGGTACAAGTCAGTTTCTTCCTTTTCCATGTATCTCTAGTGCTCAGGTTCAGATGAGACAGACCTTTAGGATTCAATGCTCATCACCTGGGGAGGCAGGAAGGCAGTGAAAGGAAGGGAGATACAAGGGAGATCAAACTTTATTCTGTAATGTTACAGGATGCACATGCATGGATGTCACTTGTACAGTTTAATCCCTGCCATACAACTTTACAACACCTGCTGGGCATTTCTAGAACAGTTGGTGCATTATACCCCTTCCTTCTGCAGACTAAGTCTTGAGGAGTTAAATCTAATTTGGGGAAAGCTGAGAACAAAGTCATTTCCACACAAAGCAATTGAATTGATATTCTGTAAGTTTTCAAATCCTTTGAAGTTTAACATTCATCTTTTTGTGCTTAATATGCCTTTATACGACAGAAAGTTAATTTAAAATGTTTTTCAAACCTTGATATGTCCACCAAATGTATCATAACTGAAGAATTGACACTCCTTTTCACGATAGCAGGTATGTTCTGTCTCCCCCTTTATTAGGATGTTTCTTGTAAGAACTCCAACTTCTGCTCTCATGTCCACTCCATCAATTACTTCTCCTACATGAGGAAACTGAGGGTTTTCTGTCCAACAAGTTTTGGGGGGGGGGGGGGGAAAAAAGTCACCACTGATTAAAACCAGCATCAACTTACATAAATAAGCAAGGTAACTGCGGAAACAAAACCCATGTGTTCCTCTTCCTTAACATGCTGTTCTCTTTTAGCTTTTCTTATGGTAGATGTATTTTTAATTTTAATAAGAAACTAATCCTCAAAAAATATCAACATTGTATTTGCAAGTGCATCTCAGTTTCTATCCAACAGTTTGTGAACAGAATGGGAAAAAACCAAAGAAGAGTTGAAATTAATCCAGTGTATCAAACTTTTAGTGAAACACAGATGCAGACCTGCTTTAAAAGAAGAAAGATGCTGGCTGCTTAATCTGTTTCAAAGACAAATTAAGAACTGGAAGTGAAGCCAAAACACCGTTTGAAAACACTGTATTCATCCCTCCTAAAAGAAAAACGGACTTGCTTTCCTAACTAAATTTCCTCTTTCTTAGGTAGCTATTCTGAAGATGCATAAACTCAAAATTAGGGAAAAGAAGATAATCTGGTTTTACACTCTCCTTCGAAACCCCAATCAATTTCTTATTTAAACTGAGAAAATTATCTGATTCTGTAAACTTTAAAAAATGCATTTATGCATTTAATGATACTCTGAATACAGATTATCACTATCCCTTCACGGCTTAAAAAAATTATATAAGCCTAAACAACCACAATATGAAGCAGAACTAGGAGTTATATCAACTCGGTATCTGCTGCTGAGGGTTTAAAAAGACAAGCGATGTCTGTAAATGGGACTGCACTCCTCTCCCTCAAGGCTTAACTACTGTTTTTCGCCTATATTTGACTAGCAAGTCAGTAAATCAAGTGAAGAAAGAGCAACTAGGGCTCCTACAACACAGTACTTTTTGGTTTTCCTACTACAAGAAGGTGAAACCAGCTAAAAACCTAGCAAAACAACACAAGAAATAACTTCAAGACAGTACATTCTTCAGCATGTCAAGTACCATTACACAGAAAATTCATTCTTTATGGAACAAATATGTAGGGTGGTGTGGGGATTTTTTAAAACTTTATGTATTACTATGACAAAGAAAACTATATTGAGGGTGGCAAAGAACCCCAAATGGGCAAGCTGACTGCAAGTTTACCTCCTTTAATATCTTTTTAATAGTTTAGCTAGGATTTACTTTCAAAAAAAAAAAAAAAGCAAAGATTTTGTATTTTATGCCATACTGTAAATCTTGTGAAAATGTTTTTTTTTTTTAAACCTTTAAAAGCAGCTACTTTTTCACAGCACATGATTTCCAAGATGAGATAGTCTACACACACACTATTCAGTGGTGACAAAAAACTTAAATTTCATACTGCAACCTTCAAGTTAAGTTTGCTCTTTAAAACACTGCGCAAAATAAAACACACAACATGACACTTAAGAACAAAGCCCAGGAAATATCACGTTCAATAGCACTAAGTTAGCTCTGCAGCTTCACTCAAACTGGTATTCTCTGATGTATAATAAGCTAAATGCAGATACACTTTTTTCACGCCTGAGACTTCTCAATGAAGAAAAACGTCTGTGACCCATGCTAACAAACGTGTGAGAAGCAAATTTCACTGCCAGAGAGACAGACAGACTGGCAGTCCCTTAAGGCACAGGTGGACAGGGAAGTCTGAGGGCGTTGACAGAAAACTTCTGAGAATCAAGAAGGGGAAGAGCAGTTCAAAGAAGAGGAAGCTGCACTGTGCAGAAATTAATGGGAAAAAACCAGATTGAGAAGAGCACCCATGAGCTGCCGCAAGCTAACACTGCGAAACAACACGCATTAGTTTGTGCTACGCACTGCTGCTGCAGCCCACCAGGAGCGAGAGGTGAAGCTCCAGACCAGAAGCTGGGGGTCACCAAGGAGGAGGGTGGCACCATGGAGCAGGTGTGGCACAGCAGAAGGAAAACAGAGACGCCAGCATAGCCAGCAAGCCAGTCCCCTGGGAGGCTCTTGTGATGTCAAGCAGAATGACTCAGATAATAAAAGGGAAATGGTCAACAATATGCATGACCATTTAGTTGTGTATCACACCCAAAGGAAAAACAGATTGCAACTGCTCGGGGATATCCTGTGAGAGCAGAATCTTGGAAGGGCCACTTATTTTACAACCATTTTGTTGGGGAGGTGGTAGAAAGGAGACTGAGGAAAAGGAGAAAAAAAGAAAAAAGTACACGTTCAAAGACTGCCATTTTCTTTTTTTTGTCCTGCTTTTATTTCTACTTTTTTAACAACAAAATAAACAGAAAAAATTATAATGATAACAGTTCAAAAGATGAGAATGACACTAAAGGCAAGGGAAACAGTAATGACCACAACAGCTATTCAAGCATGTATAAAGAGAACTTGTGAAAACACAGAAAGGAGCCAGGGAAGGAAAACAAGCCTAACCCTATTGGAAAAAAAAATAAGGCAGTCAATGAGCCTGGGAAGAAATGAGAAAGAAAAATTAGCATGGTGAGCTGTGAGGCAGACCTGACATACAGAGTCATTTTACAGCAAGGAGAATTACACATCCATGTATATGGCAACAAAGCCATACAGCAACTGGAGAAAAGGCCGCTCTTTACTGCTTCCACTGCAAGCGCCTGTCCAGCTGCAAATACATATTTCACACAGATCTTCAAGCGGTGACTGCTCTCATACCTCTGACTTTAACCTGATGCTTGGTACACTCCGGGCAGGGGAGGAGGGTGAATTCCTCTGTCTGATACATTGAATAGTCTGTGCTTGCAACCACAATCCTGTCTCCAGGCTCCCAGCTACTAACATCATCCAGAAGGTTCAGTATTACTCCACCCACTGCTTCCACCTGGAAGCCTGATATTGGGACACCTAATTAAAAGAAAAGAAAAGGAAACAAATATAAGATTATATTCACCTTTATATGAAACAATTCTCAAGAAGATACTAATAAAATATGTATGAGATTTTGCAGGCCCCAAAGCCCTCTGAAGTACAACTGTGACCTCAAACATGCTAGTGTGAGATGCCTTTACAGCCCATTTACTTACTGGATCTCAAATGAAACAAAGGGAAAAGACAGAACAAATGGTGACAGGAAAAATCTATGTTTGGGGTCTTCTTTGGTTTTTTTTCCCCAAAAAACCCTAGTACCATACGGCAGTAATTTGTAGGTCCAGCTACCTCTGCTTGTTTCAAGTGACATTTTTTTGCCATTTTAAACTGTACAGATGTAATCAAGGACCTGGAAAACAAAGTAGAGGACTTTCTTTTTTAAGCACAACTAATAGAACAATTTGGCAGACTAAATAACACACACGTGGAATTTTATTAGCTTATGATGAATTTGCATAAGTTCAGCTGCTTTTGCTAACTCTTGAACCTAATTCTACAGCACCAGTAAGTAAAAGATGTATTTTTGGGGATTATTTTTTAAAAATAATTAATAAATGTAAGTCCATACATTTTCATGGGACTGTAATGAACAGTAAAGGGGTAGTACCAAATAGCTCAACTGCTTAACAAATAAATTCATGACTACCATACAAAACTTTTTGAGGAAATCACAATAGTGTTTAGTAAGTCTAAAAACAGAAAGAGATGATTACCCATAAAAACTCAGATCAAAGATATCTTAAATTAAAAAAATGAATAAAAGATAAAAGCAAGCAAGTGGTAAGTCTTCTTTATATCACAGATTCAACTTTGTATCAGAACAGCTGCCTAAAGTTCAGCACTCTAACAGCAACAGAAAATTGTAACAAGAATAAAACATTTCTTTTGGCTTCCATTAAGTTTTTTCTTTTTTAGTACTATAATCAACATCTCAGAAGCTTAGATTTAAAATATATATGACTGCCAAATTACTAAAATAAATTTTAAAAGTTTCAGAACTTACAAGACTCCTATCTTCATCATAATATACTAAAATTTAAGACTCAATACTATGCTGCTCACATTGTATACCAACAGTGAGAAAATAGGTGGTACTGAAGAACTGTGTCCTCCTATTTCATCCATAGCAAGAAAATACAACTTACAGCAGCACTCAAAAATTTAAATTGCAACCAGCGGTTCTAGTGAAAAAAAAGCACATAAGGTATTTTTTTTTCCCCAACTGTAGGATTTCACAAAACACTTTCCTACCATCATTCCATTCGCTGTAAGCTCTCACAACAAACTTCTGACCATCCACTGTGAAAAATTCTTTCTGAGCAAGAGCTTTCCCACCAGTGCTGTGGTTTTCATAGTTTCTCACCGATTCATTACAGGAAGAATTTCCACCACCTATGACACCAACTAAAGCCCAGGCTTGCCTGTGAAAATCAAAAGTAAATGTTTAAATATAACGGCCCTTAAAAAATCCTTTACAAAACCAGGAAAAGACAAGGAGCATAGAAGACATAAAACCCCCTTTTGCTTGCTCTTCCAAATTAATTTTAAAGTGCAACTTCAAAATGTAGAGGAAAATGGGCAAACTTAACTGCAGACAAAAATAGTTTAAAATAATTGGGTGTCCTATACACAAATTGGCAAATACTAGAGCTCTTACTCGAGAAGACTTTCATACACAGTTCTAGTAAAACAATCAACAAGACACACATTTTTCCAAAAGCAAATTGCTAGAGCTGAGTGACAAAAGGCACACGGGATCCTACTCCCAAACAGCTTTAGCAGGGCACAGGAAGAGGAGTCAGTGCCAATGCTCCTGCCATAGCCCCCTGCCATCAGCCAGCAACACCCCAAAGGAGCAGTCAGGACTCCAGGGGACCACATGTTCATCAGGCCAGGAGGGATGGACACAGCCAGCAACAGCCACTGGTGCTCACCCCAGAGTGCTGGACAGGCAATAGCTTTTGTATCTTTCAGGATGCTCAGACCCAGAAAAGGAAATGCATGCTGTTACATAACCTCTGTACAAGATATCACCGATGTGTAAATGTTTGGAAATTAAAAGCAAACCACACACCACAGCAAGCTGCCACAGAGTTCAAAAAAACAACTTTATTTCGCTGTCCTTTACTGCTCTTGTCATGCCATAACCATGTGTGCAGAGGAAGCAGTCGAGATCATCTATTAAAAAGCCAGACAATTTTGCATCATTAAAGTTGAATCATTCACCCCAAGTGAAAACAGTGTCAGCTAGCTGGACTGCAGTCTGTTGCTAATGGTTGATTCAAAGGCAGATATTAAAACCATCTTCAATCCAGCTGCCTTTCCAAAAGGCCAAATGATACTTCAGCGTTAACATACTGAGCCAGCTTTTCAGTAGCAGCAGCAAACAAGCTCAGCATCTCGCATACTGACATTTAAAATATTTTTAATTTAATATTTTGATACATATTTTGGATTCCATGTGTTGTACGAAGAGGGAGAAGGGGAGAGGGCTGTAATGGAGTATTCACTTCCATGCTGCCTTTCACTAGCTTTAGAGGTTTAAGAAAATGACCCTGTTTTTCCTGAGTGAGCCATCAGGGAGACGTTCTCGCCTATCTTCCACCGCAGAACAAAACAATTTTATGTGCTTACAGAGCCTTTACTGACTAAGGAAAGCAGACAAGAATCAGCTCAGCAGAGAAGGAAAAAAGGCTGCTTCTTCCCAGTTACAGGCTGAAGAAGTTCCTCATTTCAGACAAACTGGTGTGGAGGTCATGGGCAGAGACAAACCCCAGAAACCTACACCTCTGAGGACAGGTTGGGCTGGCTGCACCACACCCTGAACAATCTGAAGCCACACAGGCTTCGCTGCTTTCAGGAAGTGGTATTCTACTACAGGACATCCAGGTCTTGGCACTTTTGGCCAAACTGCTTCAGAAGCAAGAGCATTCCATCCCACACCCCTGTGCTTAAATAGCCAGTGACACAAATGTACTCCTGACAGGAACTGAGGTCAGAACATGCCATCCTGACTGACACCCAGCCCACTTCTGCCAAAGCACAGGGAGGAAACTAACTGGAAATCCAGATGTCAGGGGATAGTGAGGGATAAGAATAGAACAGAAAAACTAAGTGACCAATTTCCTGGAAAACACTGGACAATACAAAGAGGTTATACAACACCATCTCAATAGAAGATGAAGAACAGACTGACAGCTAGGAGACTGGGTATACTTCTCACTTGTACTGCCAATACAGAATCACAGAGTCATTTAGGCTGGAAAATACCTCTAAGACTGTCAAGTCTAACTTTGACCGATGATCACCTTGTCAAGTACACCACAGCATTAGGTGCCACATCCAGTTGTTTCTTGAACACATCCAGGGATGATGACTCCACCATCTCCCTGGACAGTCTGTTCAAATGCTTAACAACTCTTTCCATTAAGAAATTTCTCTGATGTCCAACTGTAAACCTCCCCGATGCAGCTTGAGGTTATGTCCTCTTGTTCTGTCACTGGTTGCTTAGGAGAAGAGGTCGACTCCCACCTGTCTTGTAGAGAGTGATAAGGTTCCTTTGAACCTCCTTTATTCCTTAACACTCCCAGCTCCCTCAGCAGCTCCTCACAACTTACATTCTAGACCCTTCCTCAGCTCTGTTGCCCTTGTCTGAACTCACTCCAGCACATCAATGTCTTTATTGTAGTAAGGGGCCCAGAACTGGACACAGGACTCAAGGTGTGGCCTCATCAGTGCCCAGTACAGCACTGCCCTGGTCCTGCTGGCCACACTATTGCTGATACAAGCCAGGATGCCATTGGCCTTCTTGGGCCCCTGGGCACATTGCTTTGTGTTGCCCAGAGTAGTGTGGACAACCCTCTGCAGCACAAAGCCAAGCTCAGAATACGCACTGCAAAAAGCCATTTGCAACAACTAAATGAAGAGCAGAGCAGTGGAAGTTTCCTGCTGGAATAATTCCTGTTATATCTCTTCTACTGACTCACCATCCAAATCCTGACCAACTGAAAAGAATGCCCAAAAGATACAGAAACACCTTGTAACTGCATTTCAATTACAAAATAATTTTACAGGTCAGTTCCTTTGAAAACTCAATGGAGAGGTAATGTACTTTTATTTCAACACTGCAGGAATATGAGTAAGATGTTTGATACCTGGGATTAGCATCCCTTAGAAACAATGTTTTGGGTTGGAAGGGACCTTAGAGATCATTTAGTTCCTTCATTCCCTGCTCCTCCAAAGTCATACAAATTAAAAGCTTCACATAGCAACTGTTATCTATCCGTGTCTTAGAACAAGAAAAAAAAATCCTTGCTGCACCCAGTTTTAATTTCTATAAAGAACAGTGAAAGTGAGCAATTACAAGTAAGTAATAGTCTGTCACACAGATACCAGTCTCTGCACTGTACTGCTAACTGAATACTATTACTACAGGACTATGTACAACACCAAGAATTCTCTAAAAACTTTAAAAACTGCCAACAAATCCCCCACAGTAGAATCTGCATGTCATCTTTACTCAGCACAAAAGAGAAAATAAATTACTTACCTGTAACTTAATCCTCTGACAAACTTACTTCCCAGAAGATTTTGAATAGTCACTCTGGTTTCCTCCAAAAGATTTTTAGCAGCTGAATCTCCTACAGCAATAGCAATAATGCGACCAGGATGTCCATTTCTCAGTAAGTTCTGGAGCTTTAAGCTTTCTTCAGCAAATTCATGAGTATCAAACTTCAGCACTTCCAAAACCTCTGCTGTATCCTGATCGATCACTCTAACATTTAGTCCTCGGGAAAAATTCTTTTTAAATGTGTAATGACCATAGGCCAGCCCTGAGAAATACATAGTCTTTGACAGAAGAGTCCATGATACCTTCTGGTGCCCATGCAACTCCAGCGTTCCTTCAGGGCCCACGCCAATAAATTTTTGGCCAAATTCTGGGACATCAGCACCTTCGTTTGACTTCCCATACAAAATAATAGTTGCTTTGGATTTATAGCGGCATTTCTCTGCTCCAACATGAAGCATTCCACCATCCTTTATCAGGATAAATCGAGTTCTCAAGGTTATATTTTTAGAACCTTCTTTATCGTCACCAAAAACAAGTAAACCTAAAGAAAAAAAGTATTTCTGTACATCAAAGCAAAATTCAGAAAGACTCAAATAACCCAGTTCTATAGTAACAACAACAGAAAAACTACAGATTTATTTTTCACACACATGAATTAAGCTGTTTTGTTCTTACATATATTTAAGAGTATTTGGGAAAGTAACTGCTACCAATTGTGATTTATCTTTCTAAGAATTTGCTGGTTTATTCCTGGTTTTTTTCTGCCCTTTTGGTAGGATTACTAATATACAACAGTTACCATTGGAGGACAAACAGATTTAGTACCAGAAAGGCTACTAAACAACCTTGTTTTACTGTATTGCACAGAAAACTACACCAATGCTGCACTGAAAAGATACTAGAGTGATCATTCATCTTTTGAGTGATATACCTGACCTGGTGGCAGGCTGAAAGGTAAAAAACATGGGAACTGGTCAATAAGCTGCAAGATAAAGTTTCAACATACTTTTATGTAATCACAGAAGTAAAAAATATGCAAACACTGAAGCAAGAGGTTCATCTCGCTATTTCTTACCTCCATCCTGTATAACTATAGAGTGTACTGTAGCGTCTGAGTTCAGACGAAACAAATCCCCTTTTTTGATAATAACTCGTTTTTCAGGATCTTTTCCAGGGCTCCAGTTTTTAAGGCGAGGGTTCTGATCAGGACAATTCTCTGCAATACAGTGTGAAATTCAACTTTTAAAAAACAAACACCATTACATCAATCAAGGCAGTATTAGGATGAACACAAGTAAGAGAGAGTCAGTCACCCAAAAAGGACTCCCACCTCCTTCTGTGGTTTCAATACTGCAGTCATTTGATTTGAATAGCCAAAAAGACACCTGAAAAATAGCTAAAGTCTCAAGGGTAGGAAGGCATTCTTTCATTGGATCAAACTGTTGTTAACCACACATTGTTGACCATCGATACTTTTGAACCCCAATGATTTTCTTCTTATTTGCTAGATCACCTGTAGTAGATGAGCAGACGTAAGCGGAATGCAGTCAGACACAGAGCAATCACACAGAGCACTGGAAGTCTTAGGCCAGCTAACAGGGATAACTAACATGGTTGTAAAGCATCTAAGTATCTCACCTTCTCAAGGTCTCAACCCTGTCAGAAAGGCTAATCCCTTCTTACTCCTAAGCACCCAAATAATTCTTTCAGTGGAAGTTTGCAGGAGGGACAAGACACCCTTAATACACTTAGTATAAAACTTAACTATCTTGAGCAGTTTCCCAGGAGATAAGACATTTGGGTCTAAACTTAAACATTTGTAACCCTTAGGAAGTCAGCTGAAATATCAGGCCACAAACTACAAAGAGCAGAGACACATGCAATCCTTGCTGGAAGCCCTGGCACTACACAAGCAATAACACCAAGCTACAAGGCCAGAGAAGGAGAGACAGCAATGTAGTATTTATACCACACACCTCTTTAGCAAATTAAGCACCTGAGTAATGTGGAAGCATAGACATACTGTAAAAACTGGAAGCCATATTCCTGGGACTACCTTACCAAAATTAAAAAAAAATATTAAAAAATTAAAATATTAAAGATATTTTTCTTATGCAAAAGACAATCAAAAAGATGCAAAAATAAACGTGTTAGCAGGCCAACTGAGGGTAATAGCCAAAACAGCCTTTTCACATCCTATCTTCTGGAGAAATACACCTACATTTCTGAAATGCTCCTTCAAGGCAAAATGCTATCAGAAATAGTCCATTCTTGCAGTACCTAAAGAAACCAAAACCTATCCACAAGTTTAATACAAGCCAGGCTTAGTTTTGCCAACAGAAATATTTTTCCTTTGGTATTAACTCTCCACACTTCAAATCCCTCCCAACTCGGGAAACCCACATAAACCAAGATTTGACTACCAGCGGGGAAAAATTAGCAAACTGCAGAAAGGGCAAAAGGCATACAAGAACTATTATAAAAATAAAAACAAAATAAAATCTTTTGGGAGAATCCTATGAAGACAGCTTTTAGAAAATGTAATTCAACACAAGGGAAAGCCAAAAAGCAAGGAGAACTGCAACCAGCAAGACTGCTGAGCACTCACCAGATAAAGGCAAGTCTACTGCCTGACTCATGCAGAGTCCCTAATCCCTTTTCCCCAGAAACCACACACACAAGCACTGTGAAGAAACACTTATTTCCTGGCTGGTAGCAAAGGGCAGTGCGAGGAAACCATGAGTCAGCAACCTGATGACTTCTCCTTAGTGTGATTCACAGAAGAGCAGATCTAGTGACCATGTATTTTTCTGTTGAATCAGAAAGAAGAGCTATATAACAATGACTAAAAAAATTATAATTTTAAAATCTATTGTACATTACAATCCAGCAGGAAAGCCATCAGAATCAGAAACAGGCACTCCTGTAATGCAAACATGCTTTTGGGGCATGGTGGGTCAACTTTTTGGCAAGCAGACTGTAAGTGTTTAGCAAAAGTATTTTGAAA
This sequence comes from Dicrurus megarhynchus, assembly GCA_013399195.1. Taxonomy (NCBI): domain Eukaryota; kingdom Metazoa; phylum Chordata; class Aves; order Passeriformes; family Dicruridae; genus Dicrurus; species Dicrurus megarhynchus. The sequence continues at coordinate 499,193 of VXAD01003956.1, read as the reverse complement.
TTCTCCCTTAGCAATTGTGGTGGGCTGCATGAAAACATCAAATATTTAGAACTTTACCATATGTTATCTCCAAAATTACTGAGTAGATTTTATAGATGATAGTTATTGCCTTTAAAGTTAAAAAAACCAGAAGCACAGACCAGAAACTGTTAGGTAGTGATGACCTTGCCAAATTTAGCTGCTCATGTTGAAAATTTTTCAAGTCAAGCCTCTGCTTCAAAACATTTCTGTAAAAATGGAACCTTAAGCGTTCCTTAAGGTTTAGTTGCTTTTATTAGAGTTGGGGGGAGAAGTAAAATTTCTACAAATGGTGGAGGAAAAGTACACCATCCCACTCACAAGAAAATGTCCTGACAAAAAAGCCCCAACGCTAGAACCTTTCACGGAGTAAGCATATGAAATTTGACAGGAGAAAAAGACAGAGAGGAAACAGTTCTCGAGCTGTAACTAAACAGTTCCTTTCTACCTGTTTAGACACCATGTCTGGAGCTCTTAAGGCCTCTGGGAAAAAGTTATCAGTGCTATATTATGCTCAGCAGAAGTTTATCAGACTTCAGCAGCTAAATTTTCTGAGGATCCTGTTTACCCTGGGCAAGTCCAGCTGAGAGCTTTAAGAGTGAATAACTTTTCCCTGAAGTCTCCCCATCTAGCCATTCTGACCTCACATCAGAAGCCTGGGTAAATGGGGAAGGAAATTGCATTTCCATTGCTCTCCCTGATCTCCAGTGTTCAGGACTCCTCAGATGAGTCAGGACTAAATGCCAGGAATACAGAAGCAAGGAGGAAAAAGAAACCAGCTGACAAGCAGGAACAGAAATGCTGACAAGCAGCATCTTCCCTTTGGGGAAAGTATGGTGGAGGTTTAGGATTTATGTGCATTTACTACCAAGTGTCACATTCCCTCCACTGCCTTTTAAACAACCATTACAAGTTCTGACAATACGGATTTCCAATTAGCCCTGAAGAAAAGCACATCTAACTGGAACTGGTGTCATCTGCTGCAGTACTACATGTGCTTGGGTCAGAGCTAAACACATTAACATTTCAACCTGCTGGGGAACTTTTGGAGAGCTTCTGCAACAATCATACTGCAAGACTGAAACATCAGCCAGACTTTCCCTGGAGCCCGTAGGAGTTTCTCTTGTGTCAGGGTTTCACAGTATCACAGAATAAATAAGGCTGGAAGGGACCACAGTGGGTCACCTGGTCCAGCCTCCCTGCTTAAGCAGGGTCATCCCAGAGCACATTGCGCAGAATTGTGTCCAGATAGTTCTGGAGTATCTCCAGTGAGGGAGACTCCACAGCCTCTCCGGGCAATCTGTGCCAGTGCATGGTCACTCATGCAGTAAAGTTCTTCCTCATATTACAGTGGAACTTCTTATTAACTCTTGTCTTATTGCACAGTACCAACGAGAAGAGCCTGGCTCCACCCTGAAGTATTTCAGACAGTCATTTGGGTAAGTTACTCTTTAGTCTCCTCTGGAATTTGTCTGTAACCAAAGTACTTACTGCATATGTATCCATTACCAGCAATCTAGATCATAAGAGAGGAATACCTTCCATTTACTAGTCCCTAAGATTTTGTTGATTTCCTTCATAATTATCAGGAAAACTCAGTAACTTCATCCAAGAAGGTATCTCAGCAAGCCACCACCTAGAGCACTTCAGCTGGAAGCATGCACTCATTTTGTACTGTCATCTGAAGTCTTCAGTTGATTATCTGATTTGTTCAGCCTGTGTTGCACTGACTTTGGAAACAGCATATTTTTAATTACTATGTCAAAAGCCACTGAGAAGTCTGTTACTGCAACAGCCAACAGTTTCAATTCAAAATCATGTTTAGCTTTTAGAAACCTGACTACTGCCTTAAAAAAACCCAAAAAATCCAAACAAACTCACCAAAACAACCCATACTCCAAACTGTACTACCAAGATTTAGCAACTGCACCTCATAGCATCTTCTAGGAGTAACTGGCTAGAGGGATGTACACTTTGTGATCACCTGTTGATGCTTTACAACCACTGATACATTTCAGAGATTGTCCAAATTCCACAAAAGTTGCCTAGTTTTCTAAAATAAGCTGAAAACAAAAAATCAGGGCTAATAGATCAAAAAACGTCCCTGCCCAATTTGCATATAAACAAAACAAACACATACTATTAACATATGTTCTCAGAGATTTTTAAGTGATTTTACTTTAACATTTTTTAACTATCTTCCTTAGTTACTGCTTAAACAGATAGGATTTAGTGTGGTCTACAATTTGTGAACCTATGAGACAGCTGCTGCAGACAAAAATAATTATGCTCATAAAGCATTCATGCCTCTTTCCCCCCTCACCAGTAACCTTTATTTACTGCTATGCCTTTCTATTTCATGTAAGTAAATCAAACCATGCATAATAAAAACAACACGGATAACAAAAACGGGAGCTAATCTTTGCCCCCAAGCTCTGCCTCCTTTAATGTTAAAATCACAGTAAGTGTTCTATTTTTGCACTTAACTTTCAACATTAATCCTGATGCTGAATTACTGCGTTATGCTCACAGGTAGCATAACTTCTAAGATGATTTTATTTGCAAAAGAACTTACCATCTGGAGCATATTTTGAAGCTATTCCCAAAAAAATCCCCAGTGCAACAAAAAGTGAAAGGCTAGAAATGGCAGAGCAAATGAGAGTATTTTTATGCCTGATGGCTTCTGCCTGGCGGCGATGCTGCTCCACTGGCAAGGACGGGAGTCTTGTCTGGGCTTCTTGTCTCGCCGAGGTAAATTCTGCTGCAGCATGGCTCTGCGAAGGCGGCGGGGGACGGAGAGGGGCAATTCTCCCCGGGACATATCCCGAAGACCTGTGACTGCTCCCGTTCTGAGGACGGAGGAATGCAGGGGAGCTCCCCCTGGTATCAGTGCCTTGCATGTTATAAAGTCACTGGAACACGCACACACACACAGAGAGGGAAAAAATAAAGAGACAGGCTTTCAGAATACAGATCAAAATGCATGAAACAAAAAAAAGAAACAACAACAACAAAAGGCAGTTTTAAGCCACATGTGTCAAGAACAGCCACTGAAGCTAGGACTATTTAAAAAGTATCAGTCACTCACTTGCTACTGGTCACTTGCCATGGAATAACTGCATGGAACAATAGCATATGTGTCTTCAACAAAAACTGAAAAGCATGTGGTGTGGGAACCCAGTACAGCACAGACCACTTCTTCATAGTTCCAGTGGGTATTTTTCACAGAGTATTTTCACAGTTAACTTGCACTACGAGATTAAGAAATCAGCTGAACAATGACAAAGCTAGCAACCCCTGCTCCCCCACAGTTATGCAAAGAATGTCTAAATGTATTTTTTCTGTACACAGAAGCTGAACAAACTCCTCACTTTCTCTTGTGGAAAAGAAGCTGAAAAAGACAAGCCTACCTTCCACACTGGAAGCCCTAAAAGCTGTTTAAATTTTATATACAAAATACCAAATACTATTTTATTTCTAGTCATGCTGATGCAACTTAAGTCAACCCTTTTAATAAGCTGAGGTGCATAGAGCCAGCACACTCTTAATTTACTCACAGCAGGATTCAATTGCTAGTAAAGGTGCATCAGGAATGGTTCTGTAAGAAAGTCACCGACATCTTGTTCAGCAAACCTTGTAATTTTTCTCACTGCTGAGATGCCTGGGTTTGGACACAAAGCCTGGAAACAACATGACTGCTCCAGATCTCTGTACCTACCACTCAGAAGTGAGTGCTGCTTTTATTTCAGTTACTAGTACTGTTTCCATCTTTATTCTGAAGCACATCAAGAGGAAAGCGTACCAGCGCCATCACTGCCTGACCCATCCTCAGCAGCAGTTCTAACTCACCACGCTTGTCGAGTTTAAGAAACAAACCTGCACTTGACTGTTTTCTCTGGTTTTCCCATCAACAGTGTTGTACAGAGTATTCACAAAGCTGGCATAATTTTTTTTCCTCATTATGATTAACATTTCTTATAGATGAAATTTTTTGAGAAAGATGCTCGAGTTTCAGTTAACTGAAACCTAACTTTTGAAACCAAACCCTGAAGGGGATTTAGGCACAAGTCATGTGTATTAAACAGCAAAGTTTAGGAAAAATAAAAACTACTGATAATGGAGGAGTATAAAGATCCTCTTTCTGTTCCATTAACAAAGGGAAGTCTGAGCCATACTCTGAAGTGTCAGGCACGCTGATGAAGGAGGAATGTGACAACTGTAATCTTATTCTGAGAAGTAGCAAAGGAGCCTTTTGTCCCACATGCCGCAAAATCCGATACTTCACTGTTTCAAGGAAAAAGAGCTGTTACTATTGAACAGGCTAGATTACCCTTTCATGGGAGACAATGCATCTCCAGATGTGTGCACAATGACAATGAAGGCCCTGAAACAATAACTGGAGTAGCTATCCCAGAGTGCAAAAATTATTCCAAGTTCTTCAGAAGTGCTTCTTGCACCTGCTCATTATAACAAATTAATTTTCAGCATTCTCCTTTCTGTTCTTTCACAAACTATTTCCCAAACCTAATCCTCTGCCCTCAAACTTAACTGCCCAACGTGTTATGTGCACTGTGGAACAGTTTGCTTTAACCTCATGTGCTTTTACACTCAACTTGTCATCTCTCAGCAGTAAAAGTAATTTCTGTGTTTTAGATGTATTAAAAGCTGACTACAGATGGAGCTTTTCAGCTAATTCAAAGACAGTATTTATGTCTAGCTAAACAAATGCTGGACTAGCTTCTTAATTAAACATTTTAAGAAATCGGATCAAGCATTGAGATTTTTTTTTTAAAGGGTTTGAAACCCCAACTCCTTAAACTTGGTTAAGTTTTCAGTTACGGCATTTATCTGTGACACTGAGGAAATTACTACAGAGTTCATTATAGTGTAATACCAACAGTTAAAAAGTTTGTTAACTACTCAGCTATATCAACTAAATCCAGATTGGCTATGCAAGATTTGAAATAGTTTTACAAAATAATTTTACCACAATTTTGCCCACCAAAGCCTCTTAAAGTACTGCCAGACCTCTAAAGAAATAATAAAAAACAAACAAACAAAAAAACATTAATTACAGCAGCCATTGGAAACACTTCTGTCATATTTCAAGCATATTTTTTGTTGTACAAAGCATTCTGCTTTGTTTGCAAACCTCATTTTGGCAACTGTAAAAGGTTTTCAACTATCCCACTCAAGTGAAAACACAGGTCACCACAAGGACGGGTGGGAAAGAGACGGCAGAATTGCTGTCTTAGCCATTATAAAATAAAAATAATGAAACTAAGCCATAAGGAGATACTTAGCACATTCTAAAGACTCACCATATAGTTTTCCATTACAACAGGAGGAACCATTGCAATACTTCCTTCCCTCTTCATGTGTTATTTGAAATTCTCTTGCTGAAAAAGGATCTCTTCTATCCTGTAGAGTAGCTACCATTTTTTTTAAAAGGCAGACTGATAATCTGATTCATATTATTGGCTTGTTTATTTCCACTCTGTGGAAGCCTTCAGAGAGCACCGCATGAATGCATGTTTAGTAATTGGCTGTATGGCCAGTTATGCCCCAAAGAATGCGATTATTTGGCTGCACAAATACAGTTTGTGTGTCACAAATACAACACAAATTTTACTCTGTAAATGCATTTACAAAGTAAAATGCAGGACAAAATACCCAAACAGCTGAACGATGTAAATACATTTGCTTGCAAGTTCCCAAGTACCTGAATTTTTCCATGTTTCCCTTTGACCTGTGCCTATGCTGTGGTCTCCTAAAGGAACTCATGATCTGGGCATCACTTCCTGATGGTCAGTCCCAGACAAGAACACCACTCACTTTTGCAGTTGTACTGTGGTACACAGGATGATGCAGTATTTTACTTTGCCGCTTGCTTCGGAGTGCTTTCAATAAGAGTCAAGTTCTCACACGATATATAACCAATTACCTAGCACTTACACAGTGCTCTGTACAAATGTGTTGTAACACCATTTACTAATGCTGCTGTCTCACTATTCCCAAACTTCTTGCATATCAGAGTATTATGCAAGATTTTAAATCCATTATTCAACACAGCTTTTAGTCAGGGCCACACTTAAGCATGTGCTTCCAGCCCATCAGTAGGAGGGAAGCTTCCAATGCACAGACTCAGCTGGAGTACCTCAGATGCTTCAGCCCACGATGTATCTGGAGTATCTCACATATTTCATTGCCACCCATCTGCTGGATGACTGCACTATTTGCATATCACTCTTTTCCAAGAGGAGGGCTACTCCACACAATCCAGGTTTCTGCTCACGCACCCCTTCCTACAGCATGAGCAAGCAAACGAGTACGTCTCATACTGGTCACATCAGGCAACGCATCTTAAATTTAAAAATAATTTAAAGGTTTATTTTGCACAGCTTCCAAGTGAAAATAGTGAATACCTGCAAGCAGTGAATACCTGCAAGCCTGGAACTGTCTACAGAGCATCTGAGCAAACAGATGCGGACAGCAAACCCCAGCAGGCAAACAGCAGTGAGCTGCTGAACAGGCTGCAACATCTCCCGTCTCCTCAAGTATTCTTTCACCACTTTCAACTTGTGCCACTACCACACACTCATACAAGCCCACATTGCTCCACATGGTCAGAAACCGGAAACATACACACTGTACACCCAGCAGATAACATATGAACCTCCTGAGACGTGACTGTGTGCTCAGAAGCAAGCAGCATGCTTATCCGCTATTCATTTTGGGGCTGGAAACTGGCTTCTTTTACCAGATAATTCAAAATGTCACCTGACACCACCCAAAAAGTGAGAAAAATACCAAGATATTTTACACTTCTGTGTTGCCAAGTGCTAAGTGTAATAAAACATATCAAACATGCTAAAAAACTCCCACACTCCTGCACCGTCTGAAAACTTTGTAAAGGAAGTTTGCTTGCTTCATACAGTGCAAAGAAATTAATGCTTCTCTTGAAGTATGCTTCAAGGATCACAGGTCTTAAAAGTAAAACAAAAGAGATACCAGAAGAAATGACACACTTCTGTTGATCTGGGCCATCATACACCACCAGCTCTAGTGCTGACCTATCACCACACTGTCTAGTCTCAGAGTATGTAATTCCTGTCAAGGAAAAGACTGAGCAAAGGGTGGAAGAAAACAACACATACACAAAAAAATATTTCCCCATGCAACACAGTACCACAAAAGTTATTACTGCTTTCCTGGTAGAGGTACTTGTCTGGTATAAAACCAAAGGGCAGTGAGAAACCCAAGAAAAGGGAAAGGGACAAGAATGCAGTATTAAAAAGCTCCTAAGTAGAAACAATTACTGAACAGAAGGTGATGTAAAGCAAGCTCCTGAAGTATGACATGCACACCTTTACAGACCTCCAAGCTGGTCAACTACAACAGAGATACAAATGTCAATGCTCAAGTGCTTTGGAAGTCCCCAATTCAACAAATCTCAACCTCACCAGTAACAATGATTCCAAACAAGGTGCCCACATGCTTTCCTTTCCGATTCCGTATTTTCTCCTACTGCCTCATTCTGAAATTACACCTATTCACTAAGACAACAGACAGCATATTGGAAGGAACCTACTCTTCCACCCATGTACAAAAGCTGGAAAGAATATGTGCACAGTAAGATGCACAGCTACAGTTAAGTAACTGTTGGAAATCACAATATTTATAACAGCCTGAAAAATCTCAGCTGAGTTACAAAAAAAATCTGTAAAAACTCTACTGACATCTAGACACATATGCTGTTTTCTGCATGCCACCACCAAGTCTTTTCCTTTGCCCAGCACTTTCAGAAGAAAATCAGAGCAAAAATCAGCAAGAAACAGAGAGATAAGAATGGCAGAAGTTATAAAACTTAAAAGATAAGCTTTATTGCACCAGATTTTCTGAATTTCCTGAACAGCAACTACTAATTTTTCATGAATTTCTTGGCACTTAGAAAACATGTAAAATTCCATGATACACAACCACTGGAAACCACTCGAGCCAAGGTCCACATTTCCTAAACCAAATCTTTCAAAGTACAGAATCACAGAATCACTTCAGTACCACACATCAAGAGACAGAAGTGAAAGCATGCCTTATATTTACGGTGTAAGAGAAGGCCTACGGATAGAAATAAAACTTCATCAGCTGGTTTAGTGAACTCTAGAAGAACACAAGTCTCTCTCCAGTTCAGAAGCAAATTTCAAACTTGTATAGAAGTAGGGAAAGTTGAACTACATATGTTTAGGTGATATGCAAAACAGTTAAGCTGTTATCCATGGATTATAAAGGATGATGAGGTGAGGGGGAGAGGATGATGACAAGATTTCATTCCAAGGGAAACAGACAGGTAAACAGACAGTCTGGAATAGAATTTGTCTGTGGGAATAAGCATGAAATTATGGTCAAATAAAACCATTCTCATGTCCATGGCCGACAGCATACAGGAGAGCCATGAATTTCATTCCTACCCTCTTGTGTAGGTGTTTGCCAGATCACCATTAAGGATGAGACAAAGTTCAGATGCTTTTAGCACAAGAAAAAGGGTTCCCTGTTCCAGTGACAACTGGGCTTTTGTCCTTCACATACAGTTTGTGTGAACAAGCTCTGCAGCACTCACCTGGTTTCACTTACAGAGCATTTGATGCAGCAGATGAAGTATGTGATTTTGCAGAAAGTTTACGTACAAAACTTAGGGATTTTTGTAGTGCTGCAGAGATGCCTCTTACTCCAGAAATGGCAGGGACATGTTTTTTTCCAGTTCCTAGACACCAAACATCATCCTGTAAGCCTTCAAGAATTCTTAATTCAATCAAAGACACTGCAATTTTCAGTCTGCTCAAATACAACTGCAGTAACTTCAGGTCTTGCCCACTGAAACAAAGAAATGTAAGCCAGAAACCACAGCAAACTGTAGTCAGTGTATGTAAAACGGTGTCTGACATTTCCAGTGAATTCTCTTTTTCCCCCCCTTTGTTTCTTTTTGACACAGTTTATCTTTATAAATTACTTATAAATTGGAGAGCTCTACTCTGTTTTTCATTCACTGTTTAAAAAATAGCACATTCTGCTGGAGGAAAGAAACCATGCAGAAACAAGTGAACTATCAACAACTTAAATACAGCACATCCAAGAGCACACTAGGAAATATGGCACATGCTGAAATAGGCAAAAAGAATGGAATAATTTCCACGTTCCACTTTCAGAAATGAAATGTTTAATAATTTGTGTAAGAGATCAAGAGTGGAAACTTGCATTTTAATCACCCATCTGCCATTAGCTTGCTGCATGAGTCACAGCTTATTTGGGCCCCAAGCCTGTAACATGAGAAAAAAGTGGTCACTAGCCTCACAGGGACTTTGTGAGGGTTAGTTTAGAGAACGCTTTGGCCTCAGCTCAGTGATGCATCTGAGTACAAGCCTACTTTTAAGTAAATAAATAGCTACACTTAAGTCAACAACTTTCACACGAAAGTGACGGATTTGCCACGTTCACCTTAGAGAACCTGAGCAAGATGGTAGGGGAAAAAAACCAAATGAAAACCAGGGAAAAACATTCAAACTACTTCTCATATTGACAATAAGAAGTGGTATACAGATATTTGCAGTCTCTAAAAAAACCAAATCCCAATCAAAACAGCTACACCTTAGGACTTCAAAGTAGAAAATTTTCTATGAAATGGTAATACACTTCAGAGAGGTAAAGTTGAGTTCTGGCACTACCTTGAATCACTAGGCCTACAATCCTCCTACAAAGAGAAAGATAGTGAGATTAGATATTTATTACTAAATTAGAAAAGCTCTAAATAGACTGTAAGCATATATGAAAGTACAGAATATAACAGGCAGTGGGGAAAAGAGTCAGATCCGATATTTAGCTTTGGTTAACTGACATATGCAAAAATACTCCTGAGTGTACTCATATGATCACTTAATCATCAAAGGGTTGTCATGTTTAAGTTATATTTAAAACACGAATCAGTATCATAACACACTCTCTTCCAGCATGTGGATTTCTTTCTTTCTTAGGCAAAGCTGTTAAGTTATTAAAATTTTTTCTTCAGTCCAACTCAAGCTTCAGTAAATGATATGTCACCTCTTATTCTGCATACTTGAAGGACTGTCTCTGCAGATTTTAACTGCATCAACCACAAAAAAACAATGCTGCTAGAAAATCGGAATTGTTGCAGCTGCACACCCACATTCTTTTGTCTTGCATTTGTATGAGCCAAGTTAAATGAGTCTGCATTAAAAAATAATTAAGAGCTGCAAATCACATCCAATCACATCCAGTGTGAACACAACTGTGTCATCAGCACCTCTTAGCTCTTTGAACCCCCAAAGGATTCTTCATCCTGGTGATGGATGACTAAGAGAGGCTTTATGACACAGGTCCATAGAGTCAGAAGTAGCTGGCAGAATGCAAATGACGTTTCATGTCTCTTCCAAGGAGGAAAAAAAAAGCTGACACTGAGAAGTCTGTGAACCTGACTCAGTACTGTATGCTTTGGACTTCAAGAATTTACATAGGTTCAGAGAGCAACAAGGGTGCAGAAGAGAAGTCAGCTGAGGATTATTGGATAAATAACACTGCCTTGAGTTTAGGAAGCCCTTGGAATGCAAGCTTTTTGAGGCTGGAAGCAGTAGCATCACCATGCAGTAGCTTCACCAGATGGTTATTACTCACCACTGTCAGACACTGGGTAATTGCCTGGATGGACGCTTTGCCTGATGTGATGTGGTCACTCTTCTACTACGCTTTAAGATCTCATTTAACTGTCTTTTGCCTTCACTTTTCCAAAATCACCTCTCCTTCTCTAAGGACCAAATCCCCCTCAATTCGGCCACGGAATCAGCAGCCGCTGAGATCAGCAGCACAAAATACACCTTTACCAGATCGCGTACATTACATGCCAAACTGATACACAGTAGCTGAAACACAGGAGTTTTCATTTCGCTGTAGGAATGGTGGCAATCCAGCAGAAGGGCACAGCACATACCAGGTAAATGCATGAGGGCACAAGGTCTTGTGAAAAGAGTTTCTACTGATGAACTAAAGAAGAATAACTTGACTGTGTATGTGAATGCTAACATACCCCATGGCTCTAAGGTATCACAGAAATCACAGAACTACATCAGTTGAGAGCCTGATGAAAAAGGAACAGTGACTTAATTTACACAATGTGATACGTTTGTACAATTTTATAAAAGAAAAAAACATTCTATAATCTTCCTTTTATTAAAAACACAAACAGCATATTTGGGATATCTCAAAACAGCAAAATATCAATCTTCAAACAGCAAAACAAAGCCCTGTAATCCACCATTAACTATGCATTCTGCTGAGCTGGTGGCTACATTCATATTTTGGCTTACTACAGTAAATTCCGTTCTAGGAAACTCCAAGAACTCTGCACCCAACTGCCAAGTACTGCAACATCCTGCCAGGTATAGCTAGTCATCTTGCATGACTGCAGTACCCTTTTTTTCACGTTCTTCTTAATCTCACGTGCCAAAAAGATCGAAGAGCTACTAGCACATTCCCTTCTGTTAACCTACTTCACAACAAAGCAATAAAACCAGTTACAAGTTCTAAAGTATGCATTCTTTAATGCCTTCAGTATTTCCTTTCCATATTGGCAAATACATTGCTTTTCTCCCTCACATCTTTCTCAACTTTTCAACTCCTTTTCCACTTTCTTTCTCAGTATTACTATTCCAAGAAAATACTTCTGTGGAAAAACACCCACATCTACAAACAATTCATTCCCATTTGTCTTGCCAAAAATACCTCCATTAAATTGATAGTGAAATCCCTTTTGGTAAAAATAAGCTGAGAATGGATCAAGTCTAGTCCCAGTTTGACTCCAAACAAGAAACTGCAATTTACAATACAGACTTTAACCATGTTTTGATGCATACTGTAGGTGATTCTACAGAACAGCCTTAATAATGCAAAGCATGAACCTTACTGATGTACTTCAGACCATACTCCTATGATTTAATTTTTTAATATACAGAAAGTGAGATTTACTAGGTGAAAATTTTCCCACTAGTTTCTGAAGTTTTTAAATCACTGGTGCACGCACACAGAAGGTGAAGAACAGTTCATCGCAAGCACTGTGGGACAGGTTCCCTTGAAGCCACACATGATGTGGCTCATCAAGCAGCTCCTTCAACTTCGGGGCAGGGGTAGCAGAGGTTTGCCCTTACAGCTGTGGAGGCTGCAGCACTGGCCTCCAGCAGACAATGGGGACAGGTTCCCTCTCCTCCCCAGCTCCTGTATAAGGCAGAACCAAGAGGAAATGAAGCTCCAGTCCTAGCACAGAGAATACTCAAAGCCTTCCTACATGTAGAAAAGCAAACGGCTCCCTCCTATCCAACAAGATAAACAAAATTGAGTCACTGCTCCTTTTCTGCAAACAAGACTTCCCCAGCAAGAAGCTGAACTGACTTACCTCAAAACAATAAAAACAGTATACTAAAACTGTTTTATTAAACTTTTCTGAAACACGCTGGACATATAATAAAGGAAGTTAATGACTGTGCTTTGTATTTAAAGCACATTAAAAGTTACCTGTAATTAAAAAACATTTCTAGTCCTGACGGTCCAAGGCATGCAGACATTTCTTTGCAACCTTGGTGGTAAGAATGTTGAAGTATTTAAGTCAGACTGAAAAGCACCCGTCCCACCGCACCCTGTCATTAATCAAGGAAATAAAACCTCCTAACTTCATTTGAAGTACAAGCTACTCAAATATGTATCAAGTCAAAAAAAAAAAAAAAAAAGCTGTAAAATAACCAAGGTAGTCCCACAGCTTGTGCTCTACCTATTTTTATATTCATGCCTTAGAGGAAAAACAACCTTATTTGTTCCCCTGGTTTGTCAGCTTGTGAACTGTGCCACCAAAAGGCTTCCAGTGCTTCCAGTTATAGGAGCTGTAACAGCTGGGAAACCTTTAGTGGATTTCATAGGGCCTTCTGAAAATAATGGTTTTTACACACAGGGGACACCATCTTCTACTAGTTAGTGTCTCTACGAACTAGCAACAAGAAGGATGAACTCGCTAAAAGCTTCCAGCCAACCCTCAACACCACATACCCCACAAAATACTGTGGGGCTAATGTGTTAATATTCATAATTAAAAAAATCTACCACCATGTGCCACTGAAAAACATCTATCCACATCTCAAAACAGCACACACCACAGCTCCTGTTGAGATGCTGAACTTCAGAAGACACTCTCATTTTAGCATGGACCTCACAAGACCCCTTGTCTTTGTGCTCTTCGCCTCCACATTCCCTTCTCTCCCTGAATCCCTCTGCAGCTGGGGGGCATTGCTTGTGCTTTACATATAACTTATTTCTCTGGCCTCTGCCTAGCTCAAGTCCCTGGCATACAGCCTGCTGGATGCTGTATTAGTAGAGAGAGGGCAGAGAGGAGCAGGCCCAACAAACTTGATCTGGCAGAAGATTTCACATCCATGCTGGCAGTGCGCAGGATCCGCATAGACAAAGCGCCTCGAAGAGCTATAGACTCCTAGGAACAAAGATGAACCTCCCTCCTCCTTACTGCTACCCATGGGCCATTTCACACCAGCAGCTAAGCCACGGCAATCTTTGTCTGCGATTCATTAAAACAGACAAAGTTACGAAGTACTACTTTATCCTCCTTATTACATTGTCTTTGTCAAGTCCCGACTGCTATTTTGTTTTTAGAACTACTCAGAAATACAAAATCTCTTCTCTTTTAAGAAAACCGTGTCACTAAATACACATGTAAAATACAAATAAGGGTAGAATCTTCAGCACACAGCCCTCATCTAAGCTGTGATGTCGCACAAATGCAGCGCATTCATCACTGCACACCCTCTTTTCTTAGAGAGGCTGCGATGATGTACAACTCTCACTGTTTCTTCCGTGCCTCTGGGCAAGTAAAGCAGCTGCTTGGTTATCAGTCACAAGGACGGCATTCCACGACAGCCCAAGCACTTGGGGATGCCTATGACAAGACCCAGCGCAGTCACGCCGCGATGCGGACCTGAGCCCGGTCGCTCTCCACCGCGATCCGGGCAGCATCCGACCAGGCGCGCAACAAAGCCGCGGCCCCGGGAGCGCG